>LBFL01002328.1:0-24490 GCA_000988845.1 Hypochthonius rufulus
TGATTTAACAATTGGTTTATCCCCCATTTTATCCTCATTCTTAATGAGTGTATCACCCGTTTTATCATCTAATATAACAATATGTTTATCACAACTTTTATCATCTAATTTAGTAATTAGTGTATCCCCCATTTTATCCTCATCTTTAATGAGTGTATCCTCCGATTTATCATCTAATTTAGCAATTGTTTTATCATCGTGCATAATGAGTGTATCATCTGATTCAGTAATTAGTGTATTCCCCGTTTTATCATCAGCTTTAACAATTTGTTTATCCCCCGAATTATTATTATCTAATTTAGTAATTAATTTATCTTCCGATATATTATCGTGTACAATGAGTGTGTCACCAGATTTATCATCTGATTTAGTAATTAATTCATCCCTCATTTTATCCTCATTCTTCACGAGTATATCGTTCGATTTATCCTCATGTTTAATGAGTGTATCCCCCGTAATATCATCGGATTTAATAATTTGTTTATCCCCCATTTTATCATCTGATTTAGTAATTAGATGATCCTCTAATTTATTAATATCTGCAATGAGTGTATCCCTGGATTTATCATCTGATTTTGAAATTAGTTTATCCCCCGCTTTATCCTCATGTTTAATTAGTGTATTTCCCGTTTTATCATCTGATTTAGTAATTAGATTATCCTCTAATTTATCATTACCAGCAATGGGTTTATCCCCGGGTTTATCCTCATGTATAATAAAAGTATCCCCTGATTTATCATCTGATATAGTAATTTGTGTATCGTTCGGATAACCCCCGGATATATCTTCAGATTCAATAGTTTTATCCACTGAATTATCCAGAGGCATATCGATTTGTCTCTCCCCGAATTTATTCTCAACTTTAATTATTTTATCCCCTGAATTATCTTCCGGTTTATTAATTGACTTAACTGAAGATTTATCTTCCGATTTAATTGGATTATCTCCTGATTTATCCTCCCGTTTAATCACCGATTTATCCTCCGAATGATCCACCGGTTCATTAACCTCCGCTTTAACATTTGATTTGACCCCTGATTTTTCGTTCATTTTCTTTGGTTTTAACCAAATTTTTCCCTCATTTTTCTGAGTAACATTTTTATCAGATTTTAAATTCTTTTGCATCGACGATTCTGCCGGTGCTGACATTTTTGTATGTTTTGCTAAATCAAAGTAAATAATGATCAAAAATAATCTAATGATTCAGTGCATTTCCGAAGAGTCTCCGTTTAAAATAAAGAATAATTTACCTGAAGAAACATTTTTCCTTTCATTACCCGATATGTGCGGCGACGCATTATGCTGGACACTTACGGGTGATGTCGCCGATTGACTCATTTGCAGCGTCATTCGCGTCGGATGATCCATTCTGAGACTCGACGGTGCTGATGATACATATCGGGATGTATCTGAAAATCAATAAAATTAGCATAAAATGTAAATTAACATAATTAATATTTAAATAAATGATTATACTTGACTTTTGTGCCGATAGCATTGCAATGTAATTGCGTTCCTGTTTCTTCTCCTCAATGATCTTTTGTGTCGTCGCCAATGCCAACGCCTGCAGTCCCCGGTCAACGTGATAGTCATTCCATATCAATCTCTGTGAATATATTTTCTCGAGATTATCCCCCGCAATGGGATGTCCCAATCGTGACCGCGACCGGTACTTATTTGCCTGTGCTGATCTCTCTTTGACTTCATTAAACCATTCCGATGCTTCATCCGCTTTAACCAAATCTTTAGGCTTTTTGAATCCATCTCCGGATATATACATATACGCTGAGAATGGCTTAAATTTAGCATTATATTCTGTTCTTTTGACTTTATGCTTAACCAAAGGTTCTGCTGCTTCTTTATTGGAATGTATTTGTGGTTTCCCAATGACTTCAGAAAAGTTTGAAATTGTCGCAGACTTTTTCGGTGAACGCACAGTGATCGGTGACGGTATTCGTTGCATCACCGGTACAATATCATCATCATGATGTGTTTTGACTATGGCAGCGCCAAACTCAACATTTCCCTGTTCCTGAACATATATCGGTTCAATTGGGGCGACATCTTTATTATTATCGTTCTTATTTGGCCATGCATATGCCGACCGATATTCAGTGTTACCTCTACGGTCTTCAATCGATGGGAAACTCTTTGACATTATTTTATTATAAGTAAAACTTCTCTGATATTCCGATTCAGGGACATGAATCGGTTCTGTTTCTGTTGAACTCATTGCTTATAATATTAGCGTTTAGATTTTCCAATATTATAATTTATAATATAAAAATGTCCATTAAAAGTCACTTTTCACAACAATATTTATATTAATTCTTTAGAATGTCCTAAAATTATCACCGATGAAATCAGTGAAATTTTGCAATTATCAGAAAACACTTTCGATAAACTGTTGATTCTCTGAATATGTTAATGCATATCAATTGAAATTGCAATAAATTTCACTACAAATTAATGTTATTATTTAATTAAAAGTGTCACTTTAAATATCACCGCTGATAATGTATTTCTTATAAAAAATTTATTCTTAAATCACAAACACTTTGACAAACGTATTTAAAACGTATTTAAAATGTCCTCATAATGAACACAATTGTCGTTATAATGGGAAAAATGCGTCACTCGATATGAATTGAGCTCAACTTTGGGGTGACTCAATTCATAAGATGGTCACATACGGTGATCTCAGCGAAGAATCGATGTGATCCCATCCTATTTATTGATTATGAGGATTATACGCAACAAACCAAAAGGCCATAGCAACACACTATATGCACGTTTATGAGGAAAAAGTAAAAAAGAATTTATTACCGTTCTAATAATAGTAAAAAATATTATAATATAACTGATATTATCTTTTATGGTATTAAATTTATAATGCAATTGCATCCGAAATAATCAGTTTACGGAGGATATAACGGGTATTGTTTTATTATTTCACAGAAAAACGAACATTCCATTCCTATTCATACATTTTCATACATTTTCATACATTTTTTACATTCGGATTCATATATTCTTAACTCTTTTGTTTAATATTTTTTATTAATAATCTGAAAACAGCAAAAAACACGAACAGTAATACAGTAATGAATACAAATCATGCAGCACAATGATGCAGCATAAAGTAGAATAATATTTAATTACATTTTTAAATTATTGGTTTAGTCTGTCATAAAACACTACGAATTAAAATTGTGTCATTTTTTCACATTAACCTTTAACATTCATTATAATCACGAAATATTTCTCTAAATTATGCTTATATAATGAATATTATAATATCCTTTAGACTCACCCTAAAATTATCCGATACGTGAATTCACGTGATGACCGTTCGATGTTTAGTTTATGAATATTCTGAACAAAAACATTACAATTAAGTTATTTGATGTGATAAATGCTTTCATTTTCATTAAATAACAATTCATTTGCTAAATCATTATCGCATATCATCATAACGCTGCAGTTAAAAGCGATCATAAACTTCGACAATAAAATTCATAATGAATTTATTAATGAATTTGAAATGTTAAAGCATAATATGTTATGTTTTTAAATGGTGTTTTATTATGTACCGACACTTTGAATCATATGATTAGTGTCGACTTAAATTATCTTTTTTAAGTAAAATAGTAAAGTGTAACAAAAGAATTCAATGAATTCAATGACCTCATCTTAAGAGCATTGTGAATCAATCATCCATACATTAACATGCACCGAATATGACAAACGTTTGTTACATTTGGCTTAAGATTATATAAGATTATATCACATGAATTGTGTACGATTCAAAAGATACGATTTTTCTATAAATAAATTATATTAAAAAAAATAATTCCGATTTAAGGATTTTACTGAATCTTTAAATTCCAATTAAAATTTATCACAAATATTGTGAAATTCTCAATTTAGTACTGTTAAACCCGAATATCACAAAAAACAGAAATAATCTTTACGATTGTGATGAACAATTAATTTAATAAATTTTTTGGTATTAAACACCGATGGTACTTACAGATAAGTTTTGGCTCAAAACCCAATATAATGTTATAAAAAACATTTTTTATGTTTAAAAAAATTAATTTTTTATTACGATTGTGAAAAAACACACTATAAATGTATAGACTTTTTAAAGCTTTACTCATCAAAGAGATTGAATCGGAAATGATTAATAATTTATTATAAACAATAATCATGGTGTAGAAACAGTTAAAAATTGTTATTTTAAGATAAAACAGGATCCGCATAATCATTTTCTATTATTAAATATCACTAATTTTAGCCGATAATTGCCTTATGAATGTTAACGGTGAAAGTGCGTGACGATTTTAATAAAAAATTATCATCATTTATAACATTAATTCCATTATTTATTATGTATTCTGTCATTAAAGAGAAATGATTATGAAACGTCTCTATTTGCTTTAAGCGGTGTTTTAGTATCATTTATTATATTTTATGTTTACTTAAGACAAACGTAATGCATTAATGCATTTGTCAATGTCTATTGAAATGCTCTAAAATTAAATATGCAAATTTTTGCATAAATAAATTTCATGGAAATAAAACTGAAAATATTGTCAATTCCCATTGAACAATTCACACATATGTATTGTCATGTAAATTCAATAATTTTAAATTACCTCTTCAAATGGTGCAGCATTAGCGTTGCATTTGTCATGAGTCAATTGATTATATATAATGTCATTACACTTAAATAAATAAATATTTGTTATTTCGTCACTTCACACAGAAAATTGATTTTATCATTAGAAACAAAACGATACTTTTTAAATAATTAATATCTTTTTAATGACGCAATGATTCATCGTTTCGGTATTTTGCGCATTAACTCATTGTGACATCTCTCGACACAATTAAATACTTACAGTGTAATGGTATTATATAAGTATTACATAATTTATAAATTATAATACAAATATTGATTAACTTTATAATTAATAATTTTAAATAAATAAATCATTTGCATATTAAATTCATTTATAATCACAATTTTATTACAAAAATTATATATAATTTCATTACATGCATCTGTTAACATTTGCAAAACTTTCCGTTTACCGTTTCTTAAATTCGGTTTCACTAATAATTTGAATGTCCTCATCACTGTCCTCATCACTATGATGGTCAATTCGTTTATCGATTTTCTTTTTTCCCAAATTCAATACTCCATCATTACGCTGATCATCGTGTTTCATTTGTTGATCATCTGATACAATAGGTGTGTCAAACTTCCATGTCGAAGGACCGCCGTCACCGATGCCCGCGATTCCACGACCATATTGATATATATTAATGTTCGGTTCGTCTTTATCCGTTTCCATTTCTCTAATATCATCATCGGGAATCGCATCGAGAATTTTCGTATTAATTTTTAACAAAAACGGTTTATCTTTAGTCTCGAACATTCCCAATCGAATCGCCGACGCAAATCCAATCGGTTCATTATTGAGGCGCTTTAATTTGTCAGTTTCAAGTGCTTCTTTAACAATTTTAGTTAATTCAGTGACACGTTCAATCGCCATATTCGAACATAAAATAATTTTACTATGATTGACGCGCGATTTTCCTGTACAATGCAATGCAACGATTTCTCTATACGAATTCGCAGACACCACTAATGATCCGTCAGAGATTTTTTCCTCAATATAATTGGGATCACACACAATGTGATGATTACCGTCGGCATTTCTGTCCTCAAAAAATGCAAATGAAACACAAAATGGATAATGTAAAAGCGTTAAATTAAGCGGATGCCGATCTTCAAATGAATGAACGGTAATATCACCATCGGGAGATACTGTAACATCATTTCGCCTGTAATTATACCGTTAATTAAATAAAGAATTGTAAATCAATAATTTACTTGAAATGTGCAAAACACGCGACTGCCGCAATACTCGCCGCTTCATTCAAATTTCCATCGTAATTAAGACATGTGATATCACATTGAATTTGCCACACTTTTTCATCATTAACTAAACACAGCGATTCCCTATCAATACAATGTGAGTCTTTAATGGTTCTTTCCAAAAGCCGAAGACAGTGAATGCCTTCTTTTGGCAATTGACGCGCGTGTGTATCGACCCAATCACAGCACGACGGTGAAAGGTCAATATTAATTTGTATGATCCCCTCATGTGGACGCGAACCTTTGGGTTCGACGATACTACACGAACACACCGCGAATATACTTAATAAATACATTATTAAATTTATTAGACATTAAATCATTTAATTTAATTAATTTACATATTTACATACAGAGTCTCTCCCAATGATACTAAACACGTGCCATAATCACGTCCGTATATTATTTTGACACTTCTGGATTCGGCACGCGTTCGTACGTCAATACGCTGATATCAATTGAATTACATTAAAATTAAGTATTTAATTATGATTAAAGTGAATTGCATTTACCTTATTATTTGCGATCGTCTTTCGTATAAATAACACATTACAATTCGCTAATGGAATTTGTTTCATCGTATTTTATTAATTTATTAATCAATTAATTATAATGAAATATTTAAATATTTAAATGAAAACATTCAAATCAAAAGCACATGTAATGTAAACATTAAATCACGTGCATGAATCAATTGAAATGCATATATATAATGTGCTGACATTCGGTGACGGAATATAACTTCAAAAATATTTAATTTTTTTAATTTTTTTAATTTTTAATTTAATTTTTTATTATTAAAACACTAAATGAAGAATTTAATTTTTCTTTTATTTGTCAATTAAAGTGATTAACACAATACTCAGTAAATACGCACACCCTTTAAGGTTAAAAGAAAGCACAAATGATATACATGTAATTGTATAAGTATTAAGTTGCAAAACACAAATATGTTATATATAAACATTGAAAACTAAATTAATATTATGAATTATAATAAATTACAATTTCATCATTTTCGGGTATATTTACATGTTATGTTTGAAAAGTCATTGTATAGAGTAATGATAAAATATAATACAATTTCATATTAAATTATCCAAAAGAGAAATAATTTAAATACAATAGTCTCATCATATTTCTTGTCATTTGTACTAAAATGTCAAACACTGAAATCCTTTTTCCGTTCCTTTTAATATTTCTACCAAAATTATGTCTCATCTTTCACATTATCATTATATACATGTGACGACTCTTCAATGACAATATTATCAACAGTTTTGGAATGATTTTGACACTCTATAATCTCATTATTGTTCAATGAGAGCTCATCCTTAACACGTGACTCGTCAATTACAATTTTATCGATTCGCGTGTCACAAACGGTTAAACTTTCACTATCATCAGGCAAATCGACCTCAACTTTTACCCGTTTAACTTTTGATTCACTCGCATCACTCTCTTCATTAATCACAGATGATGATGCTGATGCTGATGCTGTCGCAGCAAAAGTGATCTTTCGTTTTGCTTTTTCCACTTTTTCCTTATCACGTTCTTTCGTGTCTTTCTCTTTATCCTTATCTTTAACTCTCTTTTCTTTATCGGGAAACATCTTATAACTTCTTTTACCGTCTTTTTTAGGATCACCATTCCTATAGTATTGCTTAAGCCTCACGTGCCATGCTAATGATGAAACGGCTGTGAATGGAATTTAAAATGTAATAAAATATATAAAAATGCATAATTCAATACCCGAAACGGTTCTGAACTGATGAATGATATTTCTCGGCAAAAAGTAAATATCATTATCGTAAAGCTGAATGCGAATGTATCGTATCCCCTCACGTCTCAATTGATTTAATTTCGCATCCTCAACCCATTGAATGCATTGGGAAACCGGAGGTTCGTGAAGATCCAACTGTAGTTTAGTGACTAATTCATTGAAATCGCCCGCGTGAAATGCAATCACATCTTTTGTCACGCGATTCTGTAGTGAATGAGTGCCGCAATGAACAGCTTTTAATACACCGGCAGCTGCAGTCGTGTGACGATCAAATCCTTGTCCCACGTGATCGGCGTGACATCGCGTCCTGCATTATGACAGTCATTAATAAAACATAAGCAATACTAACGTATCACATAACAGTAGAGTCATCAATTACCTGTCTTCGAACATCAATTCGCGGGGTTCCGACGTTCTCCTCAATTGAAGACCTCTGAGTTCACTCTGTTGTCGTTTATTGCCACTCTTAGGGGTTCGTGACCCTAACTCAGCGGTTGGGATCAGCTGTTCACCCGGACGTATCCAAAGGATAGGTCCGTCATTCGATTCCTGAGGTGAGCCCATTTTAATGGCAGACATCGCACCCCACGGCATTACCGGACGAAGGAATGGGGACTGTTCGAGGAGTGCGATAAATTCGGGAAAATACCCTCCGACCTCCTCATGGACGGTGCCGACGAGTGACACCTGATGAAGTGGACCGTTGCGAAATGTGCCGTTCGAATAATGTTTATGAACCTTTAAATAAACATTTTAATAATGATAATCTCTACCGTTAAACTGAAATTCTATGGCACAATACCTGATCTCTGTACGCGACCATAGACTTAGTCTCAATGTCAGATCCCGAATGACCCAAAATACCGGCTTTGACCGTGAGATTTGCATTATAATCAGCGAAATACTCTAATAAATCAGGTAAATATGAGGCCCCATTATGTACCACACTAATGCAATATTTCGCGACATTCGATTGTTCCTCACGAAACGACTCTTTGAGAAACTCAACGGCCAATTCATTGCGTTCATCATCAGTGAGATGCACGATTTCATCCCAATAAATATGCAATATCTTTGCCCCGCCATTTGCATAATCCTCAACGCGATAATATTTCCCGTATTTAAGATTAATGAGATCAAATGCTGGTAATGGTAATCGCGGAGTTAACAGCGACAATGACACTGATGGCGGTAATGACCGAATTTTTGATGATAAATATTGTTCCATTTTACACTGAATACGAACATTTGAGACCGATTTTCGTCTGCATTTTGAACATAATGAATTGGATTTAACTGTTCCAATAACTGTTTCGGTTCCCGATTCTGTTCCTTTCCCATTAATTGTCGTATGATTCGACAGTTTTTGTCCTTTTGAATTACAATTTACTGATGAATTATTATTTACGTTCGCATTTATTTTATCACTTTTTTTAATCAATTCTTTCGATTCTTTACGATCATCATCTTTATGATCCTTTTTTTTAATGTCAGAATCGGTTTTAATACGATTCAGCGATGAACGATCACATTCTTTATGAGTCTTTTGATCACTTATATTTGAGATCTCTTTTTTAACGTGTAAATGCTTTGATGATGCTAATGGTGATGATGTATGTGATAATGTCGATGATGATGATGATGATGATTGTGATGATTGTGATGATTGTAATGATTGTGAATTTAATTTAATGCCTTTCGACTCACATTTAATAACTTTCATTTCACACCGTTCTTTAGTTTTGTGCGTTTCAATGTTTTCAATTGCATCACCGTTAATTGATTTAACATTAATTGCGTCACACTTTTGGGAATCACATCCATTGTCTGATGATTGTACGGAAATTATTGTTGAGTTTCCATTTACATTTAAATTTCCATTAAATGTTAATGAACATTTTACTTTTTCATTGTCACTGATATCACCCGACGGTGGACTGAGACCGTTCATTGTCACGATGTGTTTCTTCGTAATGAGACTTTCGCCATCAGCTGATGATACTAAACAAAAAATTAATATAAATAAATTAAACCATTGATTGCCTCACGTTTCACTTCACCAATTGTTTCGCCCGTCAAATGCCTAATCTTTGGCTTTTCCATAATCGTCATATCATTACCATCATCAGGAATATTTTTATTCGAAGTGACCTCACAATGGACGTGTTTTGTATTATTATTGTTTATCGAAAAATGCTCATTATTTAAAGCATTCGCTGCATTCGAAGCCATTTCTGTTGAATTTTATAAAATTCAAATTCAAAAAACACTTTAACTGATGATGCAATATTTGGTTCTGTTTTATTATAAATTATTTATTATTATTTTCATAACGTTTAAATGAAAATATTGTTAATAAAAAAGTGCCATTTCTATGTGTGTACTTAAATAGCATTTCATAACACTTCAATGGCCTCACCCCATCGACTTTCGTTATTTAATTACAATAAATAACGTTTTTATCTAAAAATAATCGCATCATAATAAATTCCGGTTCAATTTGGACTAAAAAAATAAAACTTTAGCGTAAATATATCGACGTTATTTGTGACAAATAATATCTCAATTGAGGCGGGAGTGACATCAATAGGAGTCATATTACGATATGTGAAACATATGCTCAATTCTTATTGTATTCGCAGTTTTACGACGCACATATTGTTGAAGAATTACTTAGTTTTTAGTGTTGACACTTTTTCTAAACGATTGTCCTCTCCGCATGCAATTGTCACGTATACCCATTTAAGCATATTATTATTGATCATCATTGATTCATCATTAGTGTTAGGGTCTGATGTTACGTTTAAACATAACATTATTATGAAATATGAATAATGAATAATGAATAATGAACATTTCATACACATTTAGTGATTCAATAAATATTTGTAATTCAATTAATGATCAACAAATGAATAAATCACTTTTTATATATTCCGTAACTTTTTTATTTATAATAAAAACCTAAAGAGAGATGAATTATTTCATAACATATACTTTTTCGTTACATATGCATGTAAATTGAACTAAAATCTCAAATTTCAACGCTTTCATTGTTATTAATTTTTGAAAAAAATTTTTGTTTTTGAAATTAATTTTCATTATCTTTATACAGTAAAATTAAACTAAAAATTACGCGACATTTTGTTTATTGTCCTTAAAATTCAAGTCATGGTTCAATAGTCGCGAAACAATATGCTTATATTTCCACATATAAGTGAAGATTTACAAAGAAATTTAAAATTAAAAGGGAGGGTGTGACTGTGATGATGAAGTAGAGGATCATTTGCATATAGAGTGTGCATTTCTGTATATTCACATCATTTTGATCATTTTGTACATTTACAGAAATATTCAAAGATAATGAATGAGTAAAATTAATAAATGTAATTTTATTGTGAATATTTTTGGAGAAAAATTTTGTTGATTTAACTGAATTTTATTGGTGAAAATGAATTTTGAATTTTCGTAATTTTCAATAAATTTCCCCATAATAAAACACCACTAAAATACAAATGGCAATTGAAGCGCAATGATCTTTAAGCACTGTTTTCTCTCACATGAGGATTGGAAAGGGAAATGTGAAACCGATTAACTAAAGTTCCGTATTTTGGGACTTTTTCATATCAATTTATTGACCAATCAATTGTATTGAACATATTTGCATCATAAATATTTAATCGTATTTCAAATGTTAAGACCGAACATGTCTCGTAATATGATATGCTTATGTGCAGCATGTATGTACTATAAAATTGTAGTCTCCTCAATTGATAATTATAGAGGTGAACTCATGAAATTTACAACTCAATAGAAATACGTGTATACGGACAGCATTAATATGTGTCGTTAAACAGTGTGCACACCTCTACTTTCTACAAATGAGGTCCCTGAAAATCTATTGGTCATGACTTTTTCACATTTCCCTATACAAATTGAACGCTCTAAGCCAATGGAGCGACATATAACGCCCATTTTTACAAATTTGAAATATTTATACTTAAGATGACTCTGTAGTCTCTCACAGTAAAAAGGTATGACAAAGAACAGCATAAGTTACACATGTATTGATCATGCACATTGTATTGTATTCTCCATTTTAGGTCCATTCATTGTGTGTATTGAGTGTTTCGTTGTGATTCAAACGCCGGTATTTGACTCAATTACAATCGGTACATCATCAACAATAACACTGATAATCTATTATATTATCATAATCATAACGGAATCAATAATCGGGAATCATTCACATTAAATGTCATCATCAACGACCACAAATGCGGGCATCGGTCCGACGCCATCGAAAAAACTGAAAAAAGCAGACGATGATTCGATAATTAAGTCCGCCGCTGCCGTTACGGGACAACAATTGGAACATGCGGGGGGCGATAATGACGCACGTGACGATGCCGATCGCGATGCTGATCATGATGAGTCATCACGTGATTATGATCCGGAGACGCAAAAGACTTTAGAAGAGATCGATTCGACTCAAAACGAAATCGACAGTCTCAATGAGAAAGCGTCGGAAGAGATTCTCAAAGTCGAGCAAAAGTATAATAAACTGCGGAAACCGTACTTTGAGAAGAGAAATGCTCTCATCGCTAAAATACCTAATTTTTGGGTTACCGCTGTGAGTGAAGAATTATGGATTTATGATAATCGAAAGGAATATAATTAATTATATTGCTTTTTACAAATTAATTATTGCGTATAATTAATTAATACATAATTAACTAATACATAATTGTTTCAGTTCGTGAATCACCCGCAAATATCGGCGATTCTCGACGAAGAAGAAGAGGAATGTTTGCATTTTCTCTCGAAATTGGAAGTCGAAGAATTCGAGGATATTAAATCCGGATATAGAATTAAGTTTTACTTCGATGAGAATCCTTATTTTACAAATGAACTCCTCGTGAAGGAATTCCATTTGGGGGCGGGAGGTACGGACACGTGACAATATGTATTATGTCATTTCGTGATTAGCGATTTAAATATTTAACAGTTCATTTAAGAATAATTGTATCGTGAGTCATGATAATTGCCGAACGTAATTAATAGTCATTACCGGTTCCATTACAGGTGATCCCGCGTCAAACTCCACGGAAATCAAATGGAAAGAGGGTTCTGAATTGGGAAAGCGGCTTAAGGATCAAGTAACAGCATTAACCAAAACAATAGAACAGGGGGCAGAGGGGGCAAAGAATTCACGGAAACGTCCCCACGAGTATCCGCGCACATTCTTCACATGGTTTACTGACCACGGCGATGCCTCTGCTGATGACATCGCTGAGGTCATCAAAGACGATATGTGGCCCAATCCATTACAGTACTTTCTCGTGCCGGACATTGAAGTCGAAAATGGCGGCATCGATGGCGATGATGGAGAGGACGACTCTGAAGAGGAAAATGACGAATCTGTAGTCGTAGTTGAAGAAGAGGATGATGAAGGGGCTGAAGATGATGATGACGTTGATGATGAAGAAATTCCTGAAGCGTACGAAGAGGATGATGGAGAAGAGGGCGATGGTCCTGATGGGGAAGATGATGATGACATTGAGGGTGATGGTGAATAATTTACTAATTACTGATTATTATTATTATTATTTTTCATCGGACAACAAAAATTGAAAATATCAGATCATCTTTCTTTGACTTTTGTCGTATTACAGTACAGTACAGATTCGTAATTATATTAATACTTTATTCGAACAGTGATCGCTCTTTTTGGGGATACATAATGATACATAATGAATTAGATAATAACAAAATTTTTCATTTTTAATCTGTTATTTTTTCAATAATAATTCAGTTCAATTACTTTGGAATTTATAATGCATTTCATAAATGATACACATAAAAGTTTCACATTTTAGATAATCGACGATAATGATATGAATTGTTATAAAAGTATATATCATTTCTGTCTCTAAAACGTTTTCTTACCTCAGATAAGATAATTATTTAGTTATTTTACCACAATTTTTTTCGATTCACAAACATTAAAACGCAATATTTTTGATTTATAAATTGTAATACAATCGATGGACGATTTTCATTTATATAAAATCATATCTCTTTTTTGTGACTCAAACAAAAGTCCATCACCAGAAACAAAAACATTAAATTAATAGAAAAATGATTTTTGTTTAAATACATTTTAATTATCACATATAATTTGTTTACAGCACTCGGAAAGAATAATATTAATTAATTGTATTAATTTAATCATTATCATTATAAATTGTAACGTGTAATTTACAATTATTCCTGAGACTTTAAAACACAGTTTTTTCTGTACTTTTTAAGGGTTCACTTTGTTTTGACTAAAAATGAAAATACAGTCTCAACTTTCGACACTTTTCATGACATTTGTAACACTCATTTGTCACATCTTTAAAAACCATAAGAGACTTAATTATTATCGTTAATGAAACGTAAAATTTGCATCATTTTCCCTCTTTTTACGTAATAAAAAAATTAAAATTAATTATTTACTCGTATCAAATTATACTAATGTTATGTTACATTAGTATATATTTGTGATACCATCAAATAAGTGATTAACAAAATGACCTTTACTAACCTTTTAGAGGTGAATATATGAATCATTAATAATGATGATTCATTACCATTATATTAATTTTATTCGTCATTTGTCATTTCACTGGAATCATATATATTACTGTTATACAAATCAATCGTTTCCTTATGATTAATGTCAGAGTAACGATCATTAAAATAATGAGAAAAATTGTCGAACAATTGTTGCATCGCATCATCAACTAATTTATTAGCCAATGATTGAATCGATTCATTATAAACTTCAATATATTCACTTTCCGTATCCATAACTGTCCATTGTTCGGTATCGTTAATATCATAGTTGATAATATCATAGCTCATATTATGCCGGTCATCTCTGTCAATCACAACTTCTTTAACAATACTCGGCATTTGTTTTCGTTTCCCCACTTTAACAATTCTTACTTCGAAAACCCCATTCGGTAATCCGTTCACAATAATTGCATCCGATGATCTTTCAATCGCCGTATTTTCCCATTCAATCGTTCCCTTTAAACGATAATTTACGAAAAATCCCAATGATTTTTCACGACCGTTATTATTATCATAATTAACCGATATATTTCCATATCCGTGCGTATCTTTTAAATCTTTTATTGAGAAATTTAATTGTAAATTATCCGATGATTTTGCTTTTTTTGAATTAAATATTTCGGTACGACTTTTGAGATAATTCATTTAAAAGTTATAAAAATTATACTTTTGATGATTATTAAAACTAAAAAATTATATTTTTCTTTTATTCGATGATAAATTTAGCATTAATGAACTTCCAAAAGACATTCATCAAAAAGCATATGTTAATAGTGATGAATCATTTAAATTCTGTATTCGAATGAATATAGAATTTTATGGATACTCACATATGCATAAAACAATCAAAACCTTGGATTTGGAATAAACATTTGTAAAACGCATAAAAACATTGGGAAGTCACAGATAATTGGCATTAACAATGCTTATTTAGAATTAATGATAAAATATATCATTGTGTATCATTGTGTATTATGTGATTAGGAATGAGATTGCGGATATATGAGGATATATGAGGATATATGCGGTATGATCAATAACATTCCCGAATCTCCAATGGATGAGCGTGAGAAATGCTTAATGATCAATGGTAATATCAAAGGTTTCGGTTTCATTTTTTTAATACAATGAATACGCTAAAATGTATAATTTTGTTAATGAAACTGTCGGAGGTTTTATGTTAATTTAGTTTAACATTAAACCAAATAATGGAACATTTAAATATAATTAATGTTTTTAATAATTAAATTACAAATCAGTATATTAACAAAAAAAATTAATTATTAAATAACTATCAATTAGTATATTAACACTCCCATTTTGACACGATTACTCTATAAAAATCGGTCAAAAATTATGAATAAATAAAAGATATGAGCATTAGAATATACTACACATAAACCTCATCTCTTTTGCACCCCGAATCTTTTGCATATTCACAATTTTTGACGCATTTCTAAGAGCATAAATGACTATAATTGCATATTTTAGTACTCATATCTTTTGATTATTCGTTACTTCTGACCGATTTTTACAGGACAATCGTGTCAAAAAAGGTGAGGTTTGAGTGTATTTCATAGTTATATGATCATTGAAATTGAATAATGTGAATATACAAAAGATTTGTGTGCAATTGAAGTGAGGTTTATGTGTATTACAAATCAGTTAAAAGTTGAAATTTTAAGTTTTACTGAACTTTTAAAATATTTTGTCATTTAATCATTTTACAGGATCAACATAATCATGACGCAATGTACTTAATACTTCAATATATTAAAAAAAACTATTTTCGTATTATAAAATTGCGTTTCTTATTGACTGATTACCTTAGAATAATACCGATAATACCGATAATACCGATAATACCGATAATTCCAATCTCTAATGACTACAGAAGCAGTAGCTTTCCTACAAAACTCGTTGCGCATGCGCGCACTAGAAGCGGACGCAAATTAAAAAATTTTAACTCATAAATAACGCGTATTCAATTCTATTCACTATTGTGTTTCAAAGTGTAAACATCAAATATTTAATTGTGATTATTTTTCACGTTCGAGTGGTTATTCATGCTAGGGGGTTATTCATGCTAGGGGGTTCATGTGTATAACATTAAAAAATTCAATACATTTATTTATTATGTCGATTTTATTTATTTATGTTTCCCTGTAAAACCCTTAAAAGCAAAAATGGACATAATTTTTTGTGGCACGTTAATAAAGAAGGTGTGTCAAGAGAAAATGTTCTCATCTTTATACTTTTGTAGGAAAGTTACTGCTTCTGTACTAATGACAATAGCAAACTTTGTAATTTTATGATTGAAAGTTTATGTTAAATTATTTCATTGGAGTGTATTCATTTGTTAAAAAACGGTATAAAACGGTATGAAATTTCAATAATTCATTCATTTATATTTCTAATCATTTTCAATTATACAGTTCGAGACACGTGTGTATATAACTTTATTAAAATGCTCAAAAGAAGTAACACGTTTGAAGTGATTGAAAAGGATGATGCATCAATACCATTGAATGCGACACCCGAAGAGGAAACTAAAGGTACTGTCACGGTTCACCTCAATGTTCACTACAATGTCATGTTCTGATTCAGGGAAAACTTCGGAAATCATTGGAGTGACGAAACAACTTCTGAATGCGATCGGTTCCGGTGATTTCGAAGAGTTTTCAGCGTTATGTGACCCGAACATTACCGGATTCGATCCGTCCGCGTCTAACATTTTGATTAGGGGTGTCGAGTTTTATCGTTTCGCGTTTGAAGTACGTACACAGGCAAAACGTTCGACGCTTTTGAATCCGTCGGTTGTAATGCTCGGAGACGACAGCGCGTGCATCGCATACGTTCACCTCTCTCAACCGGCCAATGCCCGATCACAGGCAGTGTATGGAGGATATTCGCAACAATGGATGTCGACGGAGACTCGCATATGGAAGAAACGCGACGGTCGATGGATGAATGTTCACTTTCACTTATCGGAACGAACACCCGTTATGCGCAACTATCAAAATCCTAATGCAATGCCATCACCGACAGTATACGATATGTGATTCATGCGTATATTTGTGTCATTAATGCTCATTAATGTGTATTTATATTTTGACGAAATGTATTTGAATTGAATTTCCAATAAATTAATTTACTCTAAATTTATATGTTAATCATTCATAAATATAATACGGTAATTATCACTGATAATTGAAAATTCCGCACATTTTTATATGTAATTTCAAATCAGAGATGGAAATACGTGTATAAATGAGGCGTGTCTAATGAGGAATGACTAATATGATCCATTCATAGGTAAACGTTTATAGAATGATATGACTAATTTACTACAGTTTAAAGTGAAAATATTTCCACAAATATATTGACGTTATTGAGTTAATGTTCCAACGAAACAATTCATACCAAACAATTCATACGTTTGTCAATATACTCATTTAATTAAACGCAATTAATTATTTATAATTTTATTCAACAATAATCGTGACGAATTAAATTAACAAAATTAATTAACAAAAATATCGAATCATTTGATAATGGATTTATCATCATTATCATGTCAATTAATGGAGATAATGAGAAAGTGATGACTGAAGTGCCGATTCACCACAAACGGAGACACAATCAATTGAATCAGAATAATTTGAATTTAAATCAATCGGCAAATTTCGGATATAATTATTGTTCATTCGAAAGTTCACCATCGATTGACACGAATCAACGATCGCCGCACACTGATTTGACATTAATTAATTTAACCTCAGATAATCCCATAGCGATGCATTCGCAATCATCGGACGATCAAATAATTGGTATTAAATCCGTCGGAAGTGCTAATTTAACACATTCAGAAAGAGGTGATTATTGTTGTGTTTATATTGTATTTTACTAATGATTTACTTTTCTAATGATATTCATTGTAATAAATATATTAAAAACCATAACCAAAACGTGTTTCGCGTGATTAATTAAATGTCAATGATCAGCAAACATATGACACTCATTGTATTAGAATTGTCAATATTTGAACTTCAATTTGAATCGCGCATTTGTTTAATGCTTGTTTTTTGTTTCACGTTAAAGTGTAATGTCAATGCATACGTTTATTATTTCAAAATGTGTCAATAACAATCATATTTCTTTGAAACAAAACTTTAGTTTAACGACACTATTACTTATAAATGTTATGTCATCGTATGTAAACCCATTAATGTGTTAAACATTTATGTTAATTTTGAATAAGTATTGAATCATTCAGTGAAAAAAACTTAAATTAAACTTAAATCATTAACCTCTTTATATAAAATGCTTTAAATGATTTTCCACACTCAATTTAATATTAAAACTAATTTTTGATTCTCTTTAATTAATTTATTTTTATTTTCTCATTTTTCCCATTCCCATATCCGCACATTCCCATAAATCCGCACGCAAATGGTCACCATAGGATCACTCAGTGATTCTGCATGCATTGAGAGACAATCACGTAATGATAGTGATTCAAACGCGTCACGTGTGAATTTATTGGAATTGAATAGTGCCAATAATAGTACTGATAATTTAATACCCGATTCATACTCAATGTTAGGCCAAAACTCAGGGTCATGGACCCCCGTCAAACAGACGCGGACGGTACAGACTCATCACTCACCGTCCGCGTCCACCGCATCTACAAACTCGTCTCAACACGAATTCACTGAATTCGATACATTTATTAAATATTCAGCACCATTCAATTCACATTCAGTGGCGCTTTCGGGGAGAGGTGCGTTATTATAACTCTACATTAACATTTGACATCCCTTTTTGTATTACCATTACTGTGTGTTTCCGTTTTTCACTGTTTTTCCAATCGACAATTATAATTTCAATGTCTTTTGTGTACCGATTTCATGTGATTCACCATTGACCATTGACCCATACACAAATTGGGAAGTCAAATGTATTCGTTTCCTTTTAACGTCTGATTTTATTGTGAAAATCTTTATTGAGATATGAATGTTTTGGTCTCTCTTCAATCATATTTAAATTTTGTTTCATTTACTCGTTTCTCGCGTCAAATGTTTTTTTTGACATTTAATATTTGATTATATGTTTTGTCTTTAATTAAAAAGTTTATAATTAAAACGTTATAAATGAATGTAATTATTTAAATGTGCAGATATGGATATTGAACTCCCACCGATCATGAGTCACTACGAAGACTTTCAGACGATCGATTGGCAGAGGGACATCGCACGTGACCGTACGCGGCACCGGTTTATTGTAAAGCGGAAGAGCAATTCGTTCATAGAGATGATTAAATCGACGCACGATGCATGGTCAGGATGGTTGTGTGTCTTTTTAGTAGGAATCTCCGCCGGTTGCATCGCTGGTCAGTAGTCACATGATTAAAAATGTTATTGAATGACCATTACTTTAGGTGTGATTGACATTGGCGCGGGATGGATGAAGGATCTTAAAGATGGGATATGTCCAGCGGAGTTTTACCTGAACCGTGAGCAGTGTTGTTGGTCATCGAACGACACGACCCTCGAAAACTCACTTTGGGTGACTCACTGTGACCAGTGGAAAACGTGGTCCGAGTTAATCGGTTTGGATAAACGCGATTCCTCATCATTCAGCTATTACATTGTTGCATATTTCACTTATATCCTATGGTCATTTTTATTTGCACTTTTGGCCGCCTCTTTAGTACGGACATTTGCACCGTACGCGTGTGGATCGGGTATTCCAGAAATTAAGACGATACTATCGGGTTTTATAATTCGCGGTTATCTTGGAAAGTGGACACTGACCATTAAATCTTTGGGCATGATGTTAGGTGTGGCCGCGGGTCTGTCTCTTGGAAAAGAGGGGCCGTTAGTTCATTGCGCGTGTTGTATCGGTAATTTGATTTAATTAATTTATATTATAATTTTATGGCATTTTTCAATAAATTTGTTCCATTTTTAGGTAATATCTTCAGTTATCTCTTTCCAAAATACGGTAAAAACGAAGCAAAAAAGAGAGAAATTCTCTCAGCGGCATCAGCAGCGGGCGTTTCTGTAGCTTTTGGTGCCCCGATCGGCGGTGTCCTCTTCAGTTTAGAAGAAGTGTCATACTATTTCCCTCTGAAAACATTATGGCGGAGTTTCTTTTGTGCTTTGGTTGCGGCATTCGTATTAAAATCAATTAATCCTTTTGGTAACGAACATTTAGTCATGTTTTATATCGATTACACACGTCCGTGGATTCTGTTTGAACTGATCCCGTTCCTAATTTTGGGAGTGTTCGGGGGTGTGATTGGGTCTATCTTTATTAGAATGAACTTAATATGGTGCCGCCGCCGGAAGACCACTAAATTGGGTCAGTACCCTATTGTTGAAGTACTCGTAGTGACACTAATAACAGCTGTGGTCGCATTTCCCAATCCCTATACGCGTATGAATTCATCGGATTTAATAAAACTATTGTTTTCTCCGTGCGGAATCGCTGATGTGTCACCACTTTGTGATTACGTCCGTAATGTTACTTCAGTCAACAAACATATGGCGATTGCACAGGCGGGTCCCGGAGTATATAAATCACTCTTTTTGCTTGTCTTAGCATTGTTATTTAAATTGGCGATTACGATATTTACTTTCGGTATTAAAGTACCGGCGGGTTTATTCATCCCTTCGATGGCGATGGGCGCGATCATCGGTCGCGTCGTTGGGATTATCATGGAGCAAATTGCGTATAATTACCCCGATTGGTGGTTCTTTCAGGACGCGTGTAATACCGGTGAAAATTGCATGACTCCGGGTAAATACTGTAGAATTACCATATTATTATTTATTTGTTAATTGTCATTTCTTAATTAATAAATTAATTGTTTTAATCTTTTCACCACCGAAAGGTCTTTACGCAATGGTCGGTGCCGCTGCGGTCTTAGGCGGTGTCACTCGAATGACAGTTTCTTTGGTCGTAATTATGTTTGAATTGACCGGTTCCGTTAATTTTATAGTCCCATTAATGACGTCATTGATGGCCGCAAAATGGGTCGGTGATGCTCTTGGGAAGCAGGGGATGTATGATGCTCATATTGAACTGAACGGATATCCATTTCTGGATAATAAAGAAGAGTTCCCTCATACAACGATCGCTGCCGATTCTATGAGACCCAAAAGAAGTGAACCGCCATTAGCGGTCATCACTCAGGACTCGATGACCGTCGATGAAATCGACACTCTTCTTAAGACCACAGACCATAATGGTTTTCCCGTTGTGATATCACGAGAGTCACAATATTTGGTAGGATTTGTCAGTCGAAAGGACTTATCTGTAGCATTAGCAAATGCTAAACGCACATCAGAAGTGTATGAAAATACTAAAGTTCTATTCTCAACCGGTTCCGTATCACCCATACACGGACCTCAGCCGATCAAATTGCGAAGAATCGTGGATTTAGCGCCAATCACTATCACCGATCAAACTCCGATGGAGACTGTCATTGACATGTTCCGTAAATTGGGACTGAGACAAGTCCTGGTGACACACAATGGGTAATTACAGTTTATTATAGATTTTAATAAATAATTTAATTCTCATTTTGTTTTTATAGTCGTTTATTGGGAATTATCACCAAAAAAGACATTTTGCGACACATAAAAGAGTTATCTGATTTAGAACCCGAATCCGTTCTCTTTCATTGAATTTAATCAAATGTAATTTGTATGTTAATAACTCAAATGATTACACATTTATTTATAGTGAATTTTAATTTTACAAAAAATTAATTTATTATTTCAATTGTTTTGGTATTATTTTTGAAAAATGCAAATATATTTGTACTTTAGCATTATGATTTTAATTAATTAATTAATTTGTTGTAAGAGTATTGTAATGTTAAATATTTTATTCGTTAAATAAATCTTAAAATTAGAAAATTTAAAATAAATTTTTTAAAATTTAAATTACATTTATACTTTTATTAAAACCGACATTATTTATTAAAGACTCATTATTTTGCAGCAGTGTAAATTGAGAGGCTTTAACTTTTGCTAAATTTATCATGAGGGTGCAGAGCGTATGGCAAAAGTTTAGGCATGTAATTTTCTCATTATTGCGTCCATATTGAGTGATGAAACAATAAACCAATCAAAATTAAGCATTTAAAAAATCGAACGTTTATTTTCTCTGATTCTTAAATTTGATTGGATAAATCTGCAGAATACTGCATGTGCATAACACTGTACACAATAAGAAAATTAGCACTGTCAAAGGCAGAGAATTTCTATAATTTTTTATTGTTGCAAAATTACATGCCTAAACATTTTCTGTTGCGATTTCATCCTTATGAAAATATGTTTATAGAAATACAAGTATGGGGGGTCATTAATACAATACGTAAATGATGCGTTTTCACTTTCACTCATGATTATTAAAATTATTATTTAAAAATATAGCATTATGATTATTCAATAAAATGAAATTATTATTATTATCGTTCATTTAAGATATTTAATTTTATGGAAAAAAAGTAAATTAATTTTACGAAATATAAATAACATATGTTTGGGTCATACTTTAATATTTGATATGTGAATTGCGTCTGAAATGTGTACCCCTTAAACTCTCTCATATTTATAAAGGGAATGGTAACGAATAAATGTAACGGCACAATATTCTTTCAAATGATTGGTTAACACATAAACAACACTGTAGAGGTAATAATATAGATAATGGGGAAATTGAACATTACTTAAGTATAACCTCAGAAAATAAAAAGCTATTCATTTGTTTAATCAAATTAATCAAATTCTAATTGAATTTATTAAATTTATACTTAAATTTAATATTACATTTATTATTTGTTACGAAAAATAATAAATAATCAAAAGATTTCTCGTAATGTTAAAGTCACGACACTCTATACAAACAGTTGCTAAATGAGGGTGTAGTGTTTGTATACTGTAAGTGACCATCGCTGTCAGTAACGCAATGGCTGCTCCCATAATGAAGTGGAGAAAAGTGCAAAACTGTTCGGGTCCCGCACCGCGACCACGACATGGACATAGGGCTGTGGCCATTAAGGAGTTGATGATAGTGTTCGGAGGCGGTAATGAGGGGATTGTCGATGAACTCCATGTTTACAATACATGTGAGTATATCCGACACAAGACTATTGTATATGCCGATTAATAACAGTAATTGATGAGTGTTCCGCAAATGCGCGCATTTTATTAATTGTTACGGATTTATTCAGATTAACATTAATATAATTTTATTGTCATTATGCAGCGTAACGGTGTTGTGTAATGTGTATTATACCATTGCAATTGTAATTAATTAATTGAAATTAACGATAAATGCGAATACACGAGTAACGCAAAGCTATAGGAACACTGTTTTATGCTGTATGTTCGTAACCAATGGGAGTGCATTAATGGCGCTATGCTTTGATCGACAGCGTGTGTCACAACACTCAATGCGAACGCGAACATCACTCTCAACGGGAGTATACCGATGGTGGAATTTTACTTTTGTCGCTCCATTATTTTATAAAATATGATAATTTTTTGTTTATGTCCTAAATTCGAGTTTTGCCTTCAATTTTCATTTCATTATTATTACGCTACAATATGAGTCCGTTTCAGGGAATTTCATTGAAATTTGTGACAATTGATACGTTTCAATGCGATTTTATCACAAAACACACTGAAAATTTTGGCCCTTTTCATTGTCACATTTTAATATTTAATTCTTTTGTTACACTTTTATAATTTAAAAATTTTATTTCATTTTATTTTTCACTTTCTTTTTGTTTAACAAAACCATTATATGAGACGAAATAACGAATTTAAGTTAAATGACCCTTTAATTTAACGTTTAAATATTTTATTTTAATAATAAATGTGATATTTTGTTTATTATAAATTATAATGAAATCGTTTATCATTTTTACTCTTAATTTTAATTAAAATATAATTTTAATGCCTCATAAATAATGCCTCATAAATTGAGTAAAAATTATAAAATTCATAAAAATTTTTACTTTTTTCAATGTATTCATTGATATATAAATTTTCATTTCTCTTTATAATTTGAATCATGATTTGAATTGAAAATTTTCGTTTCCTTTAGTTTAGTTCAGT
>LBFL01002332.1:0-14459 GCA_000988845.1 Hypochthonius rufulus
ATTCATAAAAGTGATAAGGATAAGGATATACTGTGATGTAAAGGGTATTTGGCAGTCACGTGACTACGTATTTGAAATGAGACAAAAAATGTACATTAATAATGTTCGCGTAATATACTATTTTTATTGCAACTTCCGAATTTTTATAAAATGCACATTTTAATTATTTATTGTTTATGGTCACATTATATTAATAAAATTATAGTTTTAAATAACATAAATAATCTCTATAATGTAAACATTTTGACTCGAATCACTTTAAACCTTTGCAATTTCAAACTCGATAATGTAGAAATTTCTCAATTGTAAATACAAATTTTTGCCCGAATAGTTTTGGGTATATTAACTTTCTTATTTCTTTTGGATATTATGCCATCTAGGATAACGTATCTCTTGGATACTAGACAGGATAACTTTTGATAGGTAGTCACACTAGTTGACACCCGTATATTTTATATCACATTGCTGTTTTGTTAAATTCATTTTTATGATGGATCTTTTGAGTGATTTTTAAAGTTTCAAATAATTTAAAATTTAATATTGTCACGTAAAATGAATTTATAAAATTTAAAAAAATTCTTATTACGCAAATTGAACACATGATATTATGAGATAAGATGCTATAAATTATTTGAGATTTATTTAAGACACTATATATGTATTTAAGACAAAGTCTACTTCAATATGTTTTTATTTTTTACTGATAAATCACGAACTTTTATGTAACATTTGTAAATATGTTTCATAACTACAGAATGTATTATTACAAAACTTTGAAATTTTCATCATTTTTTTATTTTTAAAAAATAGTTTCAGAATTCATTTTATAAGAAAATATTATGAATCATAATTTATGATCGCATTACAAAAATTCAGTATTTTTTGCAAACATAAGTATAGTCATAAATTTAAAACATTGAGTTTTACTTAATCCTCATTAAGCCCTAAATACGAATTCTTTAGTATAAATCCAAATATTTAATCTCAATGCTAAAGCTCAATGCTTAAAGCTTAATGTTTTGATCTCATTTCTTTGGATCGAAACACGCAAAATATTATATGCGGTGCCAAAAGTAAGAAATTTAATGCTCGAAACGGCATCGGAAATTCTTCTGCTCCCATCAAATATCACAGTTATGGGCGATCATTTTTCTTTAGTTCACATATGACGCTCATTTTCTATCTCAAGTGTCTTTAAAAAAAATCGGTCGGGTCTTACGGCATGAAATTCCTTTTTACTCATATGCACAAAAACCTCAGTATCTTGAACATTATATTACTTAAAAACCTCTATAACAGTTTCTCAAAATACTATTCTATTAATTTACATTATAAATGAAACTCTATAACTTCCTCTAAAATTTTTATTCATGAAAACCTTATCTTGAACAAAAATTATAGACCGCAATATGTTCATGTTATGGAGGTTTATGTGTACTCTAATATCTGATGGGGTATTATATCTCAAAGGTATACTCATATACATTGAAGCATCTCATCTTAAAGCTCAAGTATTTTTCATTGTTAAAGAGCATTAATGGCTTTAGTATATGTATATATATATAAATTATTATCGGTATTCACGATAGGGACGGGTATCATATCTCAAAAGGAGATATTAATGAATATTGGAACTTCAAAAAATATGCTCCAAAAAATTCGTATATTACTCTATGGGAAATATATATTAAACTCATAAATTTTTTGAGGGTGATGATGATGATGATTATCATACGCAAAGGAAACTCTAATATATTTTGTCACGCATATGTTACTAACGTACAGTGAATATACTGAAGGTCCGGCAATACATGTCGCGTGTCAAATTTTTAAATATCATTAAATAGCTAATTAAGCATTATATTTGTGGGTATTTGTAATTATTTATGCCATTATAATATTTATAATTATTATTTTTAATATTGTCACATGATTATGGTAACATATTTAATGATTTGAACATCTAGTTCATACTTTTAGTTCTCATTTTAATTGATAATCACTATATAATTGACCACTTTCTATCATTGGTATGCAAATTAATAAGTTAATAAAGTCGTAACTCGAACAAATAGAGAACTATGAAAGTGTGCTAAAAGTTGAAAACATGAAAATTGAAAGTAGAATCATGTGACAGTATTAAAAATCATAATTAAAACACTATATTTGCACAATTAATTAATTAAACACGCAAATTTAATGTTTAAATGAATTTTTAATGCCTTTTGAAATTTTGAAACGCGACATGTATTGCCGGACATTCAGTATATTCACTGTATGTGTGATATGACACAATTTTTCATTCATTTTCATTCATAGAAAATATATTTATCGATATTTTTTCTTTTTCGTTAATTAGAGAATGACTTTAATTACATTTCTGATAATGATCCTTTTTACGCACCGGAGTGTCCGATATTAAGTCAATTAAGTATAAACCCATGGGGATATATAAATGAATAAATTCGCTATTTTTGTACTCATTTATTCATTTTTTGTATTGTATTAATAATAATACCCATACCTGAATCGATACTAATAAAGGATATAAATACTATATGTGAATAGCAAAACATAAATACCATAATTATCAATATTATTTATAATTACGGCAGAAATTAATTAAAATTTGCTTAAATGCAGATGTTTTGCATTTAAACGGCCCTTAAGTTTTAATGTTATTATAGTTAATTATAATTTCAATTATACAATTTAAAATTTAATTTATACACAATTTATTTAATTTATCATTACATATAATTTCCGAATTTATATAAATCGCATCATAGTATTTGTATTGACTTTTTGTGGATACTCAATTAGAGATTATTTAAATCAATAAGAAAGTGATAAATTATTTTACAAATGAGTATAACAAATTCTTTACCGATTTTCTATTATTTACTTTCTAAAGTGAGTCAATAATAGGGTGACCGCCTTTTATCGAGTATAATCTGACTTTTTAGAGATTTATTTCTCATCATTTCCTAGACATTTATAACAGAATTGACTTTTAAAAATTACAATTTAAAGTAACTAAAGTAACAAAAATAACATAAATTTATGTATTAATTACATTCTATTTCAATTTCTAATGATAAGTTCATTAGAATGTTTGCGGATACATCAATTTGTTTTAAGCATTTTCCTAATTAGCTCTGAGGGCGAAATTTTTAAATTTACACCCCCTTCTTTAGAAATTTTTTTAGAATTTAGCTACTCTCGAGTCAAAAAAAAAATCCTGCGCCTAGACATTTCATTTTATTACTACAACTTTATAATTAATTTTTGAATTTCTTGTATATTATTAATCAAATTATAATTCTACAGTACGTAAAAAATGTCTTGTCGTATTTCGTTTATGTGCCATATATAAGTTTTTAATTGAATCTGCATAAATAACGTAGATAACCGCTATATCGCAAACATATAGTTTTGACCCGAATCATAATAAGTTTTTTCTCAAACTCTATAAAATAGTACACTCGACTCTCGATTTATGTTCGCCTAATTTTATGTCGTTTTTGCGTTTATGTCCCATATTTCCGAGACTGATCTGGGGACATAAATCCAAAGTCGAGTGTAATTTCTTAATCGTAATTATAAATTTCTGACCGAAATATAATATACACAAATTTTCTTGTAATTTCCGGACATAATATAATCTAGAATTGTTTTTTGAACATTAAATATGACCACTAAAGTTCTAGATTGTCCAGGACAACTATAAAGTGATGGTCACCCTAGTCTATTGTATTGACTCTATACTTTTGACAGAAGTTAAACTTTGATACTATGATAACTATGATAATACTGCAATTCCATTGATCCGTTTCAATTCACTTCAATTTATTTTCAGTGATATTTAATATCATTTGTCTTATATACCATGACATGTGTCATGTTATGAGATGAGCCCTAAGGTCTCAATTGATATTGCATTGTTATAGTATTGTATCACAACAAAGAGAATGGATTTGGTTCTGAGGATAATGGAAATACTCACATAAAACTATATCATTTCACATACTATATTATTAGAGATAAAACTTTTTCAAATGATCGTACAGCACTTTTCATGTAAAGACCTTTGATATTTGACATTTCCCAAAAAAGTAACACAATTATTAAATATGTCATACTTTTGTAATGAATTACATTGTTTTGGATGCAAATTGCAGTTAAATTAATATCATTATTCTATTTTAAGAATGATTTATATTCGTTTGTTTTGTAAGAGAATTGTAACGTATTAATTGATGATTTATATTCACTGTGATTACATGAAACCGATATATATACTCAAACCTCATTTTTGACACGATTGTCACGTAAATATTGATTAAAAGTTACGAATAGACAAAAGATATGAGTATTAAAAAAAATTATTATAGTGGTTTATGATTTTAAAAATTAGACAAAAATTATGAGTGTTCAAAAATGTTCGGAATACAAATGAAGTGAGGTTCATGTGTATACACAATGAATATATTTATCATACACTTTAATTCCTCTAACGTTATCATATAAAGACACAATTTTTTGTTTATAATAAAGAGGATTTTAAGTTAAAGGGGTTGAAATAGCAAAGGTTTATATGATTTGGGCTGAGAATGTTTAACGTTAGAGAGGTTATTCACGATAGAGAGGGTTCGCGTTAGAGGGGTTTATGTATATCATACAATTAAATTACTTTAACATGAACTTGTTAAGACAGAAATTTTTGTTTACCATAGAGAAGATATTACGTTAGAGAGATTGAAATAGCAAATATTTATGTTTCAGTTCTGAACTATGTTCACATTATAAAGGTTATTCACGCTAGAGAGGTTTATATATATGCAATAAATAAAGCATATTTATTAATATTTTACCATTAAAACTATAAAATTCTGCGTATCATAGGCTAGAGTTTTTGATTCGGAACTTTTATATATATGAAACTGAAAGTTTTATGTACTTTCATGTAAGTCACTCGGTCGATCTATGGTTAAAGCAATTGCTTTTATATATTTAAATCACTATCGTCACGTACGGATTCTCTTCGCACGTGTATAGTCCGACTCTTCAATCATTTATGTTTACGAAATCCGAAAGTTCTGAAATTATATTGAAATTTTCGGGATATAATTTTCGTGACAAAAATTGCATCGAAAGTTATAATTAATTAATAATTATTTTAATTTTTCGAAACGAAAATTCCACACGAAAATCGCTAATTAATTGAGAATATTGATATTTAATTAATATTGAAATTTTATTAAAAATATTTCAAATTTTCAGTCTGAAATATTTTAGGTTAGAATTGTGTCGCCTCTCATAATCGATGCCATAAAAGTTTTATTATCTTATTATACACTTAAACTCCTCTAAAGTGATCATATTCCTGCGGGATTTTTTGTTTATGATACAGAGGATTTTACGTTAGAGACGTTGAAATAGAAAAGGTTTATATGTTCCTGTTCTAAAATTTTGTTTACGTTAGTGAAATTATTCATGCTTGTGGGGGTTAAAGACAGAGAGGTTTATGTGTATTATATTGACATTGAATCTGAGTGTATTTATAGACCTTTTATTTAGATTTATATATAATGTGTCCAATAAAAGGATGACCAAAAATGACAAAAATTCTTATGATCGTAATGTATTCAATAATCCATCAGTACTTTCCGATGCACTCCGATATCCCTGAATTAAGTTGTGATATACATACATGTGTATATGCATACGCATATTTATACGCTCATATAAAGCCGTGCATTGCAAAAAAAGTTCAGATCAATCGTTTCTCAATGCCATTATTACATTTAATATTGATTTTAGTTGAATTTAGGCCATAGTGACGCCATCGTGACTGACGCCAGTCTCTGTCTCATGCTAAAAAAGAGTTAATGTTAACCTTTATCCAAACTACGAACACAATCTGAGATTACACTAAAACCTTTATAATGTGAGAATATTGTATTTTAAAAATTTTTGTTCGACATAAGGAGATATTCATCTTATAAATTTCCTTTACAATACAATTCTATAGAATTGGATCTCTAGAATCGGTTTATCTTATAGATAAGTTCACGAAATCGAAACTTTAAACTATGGAGGTTTTTGTGTACTATGAAATTGTAGTGATAGAGTATTGAAAGAGGAAGGATATGATAGCGGAAGAAAAAAGGAATGAGGAACAGAGTCGCACAAAGATATGTACAACAATGAGATGAGCATATGGTTAAGAATTAAGTTTGATGCTACTATTGTGCTATTGTTGAGAGTTATCCTTTACATATCTTTTTACATCGTTCGCTTCAACAATGCTTAATCTAATATCTCTGTCCTCGAATCTATCAACAACAATGTTAATATTCTTATGGGAACTTTGAAATATGATGGGTTTAACAATATCCAGATATTGAGCGATATTTAAATTTCCATTAGACACGTGTCTATTTTTAGTGTATTACTGGGGTTAGGGATAGGGTTAGGGATAGGGTTAGGGATTTGTCTAAAAATTTTATACTATTTTTTATGTAAAATAGTGAAATACTCGGTGCTATAAACTGGTATTTATCCGTGCAATAATGTTAATAAATTTTAAATGGTCAGACAGACATGTACAAAAAACAAACAGAAACTTTGTTATTTTAATAGATATTAATTATTGATTATTTTGACATTTGGAGAAACACAGTACTAAATGGTCACAGTACTTGAATTATCATCGGTCCAATAACCAATTAATCTTTGACAGTAAAAGCTGTCGCAATGATAAAATGTACAGAGGTTTTCATAGTAATATGTTAAACCGATGACTAAAAATATTTATTTGTTATAAATACATTTAATTTTTAATTTTTTCTTATTAATTTAATTAATAAACAAATTATTTTTAATCATTGATCGACATACTAATTTGAAAATTTCTGTAAAAGTAATAATAATTTTAGTTATTGGTCTACATAATAATATGAAAACTTCTGTACAGTGTATAATTGCGACAGCCTTTAATGTTAAAGATTATCTACTCGTATCAGTTTTATTGTGAAATAAATTATTTTAGTCATCGGTCAACATACTAATTTGAAAATCTCTGTACTATGTATAGCTTTTGACGTCATATATTACGGGTCTCAAATGTCCCGTAATGGAGAGTCTTATCCCCCACCATTGTAATACGGAACAATGCATGTCTCGAAATGATAGAGTAATATTTATTCCAAAAATAAATCCGCAATTTTCAAATTTAATTAAAAGATTAATTAATTAATTGAAAGATGTATTTTAATTATTAAAAATCTATTTGTTTAATAAATTAATAAATGTCCCGTAATTGATACTCGATTGTCTTGAATTTAGACAATATTGACCTGAGACCCGTACATTATATTTAGAGTCAAACAACAGAGAACTTAAAATTCAAGGTTTTGTTATCCGTGATTCGAGCGGAAACTTTTTTCTAATTTATGAGGAATAAAAGTTTTTTTATCGAATTTTTCTTCTCGAATATCTTAATCCGGAAAATTATGTCCCCATTTAAATCTTATTCTTCAGGCATTTTTGTATCGCTCAGCACTTTAACCATTTATTGTTAAGTGTATGGACACATTTTATTCTCTATTATATTGAAAGGTCAGCACTTTTGGAAATGCTTAAACTGTGTTAATGTTAAATCCTCAAATTGTACACACCATAAACACGAAAGACAAAAATGTTGACATGAATAATGATATAACATTTTTTATTGTTTATTTTATTTATCGACCAAAGGATGTGGTATCATATTCTGCGACATTTTTTAACGGATGATCGCTGTTCGAGTGTTTTACGGGTAAATAATTTTAGATAAAATATAAAAATGACCTCTAATATCATATTGACCTTCAAAATTTAAGAAAAATATAATATCTCAGGCAACAAATTACATGAGTTTGAGTATTATAATTTTATTAATTGACATTTTCAATAATTAGGAAATTTAAAGGATATGCTTTTATGGTGTATATAAAAATACACCAAAACTAATATTGTTTAATACACTTAAATCTCTCTAACATTAACATATTGCGGTGTAAAATTTTGTTTGCGATAAAGGATTTTACGCTATAGAGATTGATATAACAAAAGTTTATATTATTTGGGTAAAAGATTGTGCTTACGTAATAATAGAGTTATTCACGTTATAGGGAGTTTGTGTTAGAGAGGTCTGTGTTGAATATTGCAGCGTTTTAAAATAGTTTTGGAATCGATGTGTGGATTTATGATCGACTTTATCAAAGGATATTTAAATTGGAATGTATTTAAATTAGAGAGGTTTAATTGTATAAAATTATGTTATAATTTTTTGGGGTGATACAATTGCAAAACATATAATTCTATGCGCTCATTAATTATTTAATATGAGTTTTTAATATGGCATTTCATTAGACTAATATACATGCAATAATTATTAGTTTAGTCATATGCTGAAAACACTAATAAATATTTTATTTTCATAACTCTAATGAAATCGTATAAAACTGTATATAACCGTAGAATTTTCAAATTAATTATTATATCGCATTTTTAATAATAACATAAATAAAAAAATCTCATATTATGGACTCATTTCGGTCATATTAATACTCTCATTTTAACCATACCATTACTATCATGAGTCATGACATTTGAGAACTTTGATATTACTTATGGTTATTCATATCACAATAATTATTATGATATGAATAATAATTATATGAGAAGATAAGTATAAAGTGAACGCATTTAGTATGACTCAACATTCATATTGTTGATGTAACCATTACTATGGCATTCTCTTCTAATGAACTCTTATTACTTAAGGGTATATGAGTATATGAGTATTATTATGTTAAATAAAGTTTCGTAATACTAATGATTGGACTATAACTTCTTCATAAGTATTTGTTACGCAAAGAACAATTCAAAGTATTTCTATTATTACATCCCCAAATGACACTTCACTGTAGTACTTTTATGTTTAATTATAGAGAATTTATTGTTACATATAAATCTGCATTTAAATCACAGTAATAAATCAGTAAAAACAATTGTCTTCGTTCCGGTAATAAACAAATTACACTTAAACCCCTATAACGTGACCATATTGCGGAGAATTTTTTTTGTTTATTAAAATTTGAATGGCAATTTATATATATATATATACAGTGTGTCTGAAACTGAAAAAACTTGAACACGTTCTTCATTAATTAGATGAATCAATGCATAATGAAAATTCAATTTTATTCAATTATTAATTAAACTGATTCATTTAACCAAAATAATTTATTTTTTCATTTAATAGTAAATATATCAATAAATTAAGATATATTTACTATTAAATAAAATAAGGTTGTACATGATTATCCCTTTTTTTTTATAAAATTGCGCTAAATGTGTAAACCATTGCAATGGTTTCACTCAAAAGAATGTTTCTTTATTTGTGCAGTAACTTTAACCTTTTTCAAGAACATCATAATTGAATTGGTAACGAAATGTACATTAATAACGTTTACATAATAATACATTAGTTGCAGTACACGTGTTATATAACACATGATGTTAATTCTTAGTATGTGTATGCGTTTTGAAATAATATTTTCATTGAAAAAGTCAAAGTGCATTATAACAATTCAAGCATCACATTAATTGATCTGTTTTGATTGGGAACTTTTGTGAAATTTTTTCGGTTCCAAATCACACTCTGTATATATATCCTGATTTTTCTATCATTGATACACTTGACAATCCTTTACTCTGATCCCACATAAATACTAATAAATTTTGGATATACATTATTATTAATCTCAGCATTGAGCTTTACCGTAATGTAAAAGTTTAGCTCATATCACACGTAACACTCATCTTAATGCTAATATATTGCCATAAGAAAAAAGTGCCGGAAACTCAATAACTTTCTTATTTTACTACACACACTGTTATATATTCCGTCACGCAAAAACCTTCATAACTTGAACATATCGTGGTTCAATATTATTGTTCAAGATAAGGGGGTTTTCAAGTATAGATGTTTATTTATAATGCAAATTAATTGAGAAGGGTTTTGAGAACTTGTTCAAATTATAGAGATATTAAAGTTTTGGAGTAGTGTTCCGAAATGGAATTTCCATTGGAAATTTCAGTGGAAATGGAATGAAATCCGAAATTTGATAATGAGGGGGGGTAAAATTGGGGGCGACATTGTAAGGAATGTCAATTGCACAATATAAATTAAGCTGAATTTATAAATATTCTCATATGTTTCATTATGATGTCATCCCCATTCTATGTTACGTCAGTAAACGCATTGTGAGTGAGGATCTGAAAATTTTTCAATAGAGTGAAATTCTATGGAATGGAATGGAATGGAATGGAATGGAGTGGAATCCAAAATTTGCTGACTTTCGGAACACTATTTTGGAGGGTCCAAGTTATAGAGGTTTTTATGTATATTCCAATATATTCCGTTATCTTAGATCAAGAGTTTTCCTGCATATATATGTATATGTAAAGATATCGTAATAAAAATGCTATCATTATCTTTAGAATTAACGTCACCATAAAACTAACCTAAAATAACGTTTTATATTAATACTTATATTTGATTTTCGATCATTTTCCCGATGATTCGCATCAATGAATATATGAAAAGCAAATATGTTTGAGTCTATTACTACATTTATATATGCCTTTTAATAAGTATTTCACCATCGACTTAATGGACTTATTCTGTTACCATCAAATACAATGTGAAATGCATTGCTACATATGTCAATATGTGTCACTATTTTTTTGTTTTACTTCCACCGGAAATTGCCACCAATTCACTGGCATTTGCTCATTTCCTGTACCGCGAACATAGCTCGCTTTTAGTCCCCGAACACCCTGTATTAATACTTTAAGACTTCGCACAGTTTTCCACAAGAAAATAATGATTCACATACATGATCGATACATATTGGGCCCATCAATTAGTTGTGTATGGACTAAGGACTACTCTTATCGGTTAGTCTTAAGTATTTTTATTTTGGTTTTTTTTATGCGTCTCCCATTGTGATGTACACATAAACCTCCATTACTTAAACATATTGCAGTTTAAAATCTTTGTTCAAGATAAGGATGTATTCAAGTTATAGAGATTCCTTTATAATGTAAATCAATAGAATCGAATCTCGAGAATCAGTTCATGTTATAGAGGTTTTCAAGTTATAGAGGGTTCAGGTTACGGAGGTTCATGTGTAACGTGTAATGTAACAATATTAGTGATGAGATTTCCCAAAAGTGTTCATTGCATTTGTATTTATATTGGATTTTTTGAGGTTTAATTAAAAAGTGAGAAATGATTTCATTTAATTATTATTTGATTTGTGTTTTTTCATTCTCTCATTATGTTGTAACATCTAATAACAGATGTTAATTTTTAGGGATTTTTCTTACATTTTACATTTACATTTCGTTTTTTGCATTACAAATTATAAATGGATTTTTCTTTAATTACGGGCATTGTAATTGCATTTCTCGAATATACAAGTGAAACGTATGCAAATGTCAGTCTAATTTATTGAATACACATAATTTGGAAGTGTAAATATATGCTGCAAATTCTATTACCATTATTATGAGAGTTCAGTTCACATAAGCACTTAATGCTGAACAAAAAAGTTTTAATCTAATTTATGTCGAGAAAATTGCGAAACAAATATAAACATTACTCAATAATTTTAACATAACACTCTCAATAATATACACTTAAACCTCTTTAACACAAATCTACTTTAACTTAAATATTTTTTGAACGTAAATAAATTTTTACACTAAAATCATAAATTTCATTGCTATTTCAATACAAATAAACTCCTCTAAAGTGAATCCTCTCTATAGTGAATAATACCTCTAACATGAACAAATTTTGAGATTGAACCTTTGCTAACGTAAAACTTATCTAACGTAAAATTTTCTCTATAGTAAATAAAAATTTATGCCGAATATAGTCACGTTAGAGGAGTTTAAGTGTATTTGTAAAGTGTAAACTTCTTAATTGCAAATAAGTATTCTGCTGCAATATGTTTATGTTATAAAGGTTTAAGTGTATTGTGTTATTCTAATGTCAATCCTCAATAAATTATACAGCATGATCATTGGCATATTTACATGCCATTATTGCTTTAGGGGATATTATATATTAAATCATTAGGGTTTTAATTTTATTATATTTGCGAAGTATTACATAATTTAAAGCATCTATGACATCAATAATTTGATAATTTATATATCATAAATTTCCTAAATTTCTTGATTATACTCAACAATCATAAATGTACATTCTTTAATAACGAATATCAATGAAATGAAAACCTCTTTAATATACACATGAGTTGAGTACGAACGTCTATAATAAATTAATAATAATAAAGTATGTAAAAAGTTTTATGCCGCAAAAACTTTTTTATATAATATAATCACATATAAAAACAATTACAGAACTGATTTTTAAAAAAATATTTTGAAACTTTAATTAAAATATTGGAAAAACTCATACCGTTATAATCCGATACCATCACTAATTACGTTTCCACTTATTTCAAACTTTTAATCCCTGAAAAAAGTTTTTTACAACGTGTTCGGTGCATGATAAATTATTCACTAATCCTGTCAATAGAAGAGTTTGTATCGTTAATCCTTTTTCAAAGGGATAATATTTTTCTATCGTAATAATTCTCCTCTACCAATTGATAGAAGAGACATCTTATATATGAGACGTTCGATATCCTCTTTCACTATTTATTCAATAGAAAAAAAACGCGCGAATCTTTTCTTCAATCTATTGATGCAGCGTAAAGCACTGCAATCATAGCCCATATTTTTTTATTATAGAAATACTCATTTAATATAGCTAATTCTGTATATAAAAATCTGAGACTCTCTTTCATATAATAATAATGATAATAGAGCATTCAATTTCCTCTCTTAATCTAGAAATATAATGCAATACTAAAGCTGTTCATTTTAGAGTTTAGATTTAAACATAAAAATGGTTCAGTATTAAAGGTTTTTCTAAAAATTTTTCCAAAGGTTTTTAAAAGATTTTTCTTAAAGGTTTTTCTTTATAAAGGTTTATATTGAAAAAATCGTATATATTACGATTGATTTAATTTTTAAAATGTGTAATTAAATTATTTATAAATATCATTACGTAAGGGTATTTCATTTCGCAGCACCATTTACTATCGCCAAAACCATTGCCGATCAATAAAAGTTTCATTTGTTATCACAGCTTAAGTATTGTCACACTCAAAGATAAATCCCGATATTTTTGTATTACGATAATTCTTTTTTCTTTCGTACGCATTGTCTGTTGGAGATTTAAAGGATGAGAGTAATGGATTTTCATTGACCAAAATGACTCACAACAATCACTTCCTTATGCAACACACACAAAAGACAATCAATTCACTGAGAATAATAAATGTTTAGGGCTGTTAATTGACCGGATTAAGATAATATATCTAACATTTTGTCCCGAAAAATTATAAAAATATATACATTGCCAAGTATTATGATTTAATATGAATAATTATTTTTTATGTTTGAGATTCAAAATATTTTCCATTAATTTAGTATAATCAGAAATTTTCAAAAAATAGGAAATTAAGAGGCTGATTTCTTAGGTATTTTAGCAATTATTGACACAAAATTAAGAAAAATTAACTAAAAAAAACCTTATATTACGAAATAAAATTTAAAATTATTTATTTATAATTTATAATTATATCCCTTGAAAAAGGCAAAATTTTAACATTAATCTCCCACATTCTAGAAAAATTGCAGATTTTTGTAATCTAAAGGGTGATTTTAAATAAAAGAGAATGACATTTACTATCGATGGTATTGATTGCTATACAACGCAGTGCAATAGTTTAGTAAAACATTGTAGTGAAGCCCATCGATTGTAAATATCATTCTCCTTTATTTAAAATCACTCTATAACCTTCACCCTTGTTTTTTGGAAAATCTCGAACAATGATCAAAATTTGATACAAACAAAAACTATAGTTCATAACTATGTACTGCAATATTATATTTGTAATGATATAATAATGAGAAAAATGAAAATAATAAGAAATGAGGTTTCAGTTTATTACATTCATACTGATAATAAAGACAAACCTAATCTTTTTTGACACGAGTGTCCCGTAAGAATGTGTCAAAAGTAACAAATAATCAAATAATATGAGCACTAAAATATGCAATTGTATATTTTATAATTACTTTATATTATATAATTATTATCCTAATTTATTGTCTTAGAAATGCGTCAAAAATTGTGAATATGCAAAAGATTCGGGCAAATAAAGTTAGGATTATGTGTACCCTCATTGATGTGCCATTATTTTCATATGCATTTTATGTATACGCTTAAAACTTTTCTATTCTTAACATATTGCGACAGA
>LBFL01002332.1:18954-28998 GCA_000988845.1 Hypochthonius rufulus
AAAATATAATGTTAATCTATATTTAAATTAATATTTTTTGATGCGATACGCATATATGCATTGTTGTTTTAGCACCTAAAAATTAGCATTTAATGAAAATTTATTCAAAACGTTTTAAAATTGATAAATGAATAGAGTGACCACTCATTCTACTATCATTCAGAATGCATATTTAGGATCAATGAGAAAATTTATATGCACAAATTATATTCCGGTTGGAATCTTACGTTCGAAAAATTTATAAATTTATTCAGTTTGAAATAGAAATTCATAGGGTTTAAAATGATTCAGGTCGATGAGTTTTATGCACGCATATATTTAGGGTGAGCACTTCCGAAATATGAAAATTAAAAAGTCAAATATTAAAGTAATTAATAAGTAATATACATATGCATTTACATGTATTTCAATTGCAATTCGCGTCTCTCTATGATTACAAATGTTTAAATTAGAAATGCGTAACATCATCAGTACCATTAAAAGCATTACATAATTATTGCATAAGCATTTCATATAAAAATATGAATATTTTGATATTAATACAAATTCGTGCGGATATTTGCATTCAGAGGTAATAAAATTTAATGAGAATTGCGTAAACTCATTTTAATGTTTACTTAAATATTAGAGCAGAATTAATATATACACTAAAGTACCGATTTAATTGACATTCTGGTTTAAGTTATGCATTTTCAAAACCAATAAAAATCATTCAAATGTAAAGTAATTTCAATTAGTGATGTGCTTTTAGAATAGTGAACTCTTTTAGCATAACTGTTATTGAGATAAATCTTTATTTTATTATTAAATAATTAAATATGTAAAATATTTAAATTTATTTTGCTTAAAATAATATTAATTAATTAAATTTGTTTTATATTTCAATAATATTCATAATAGTTTTATATATAAATGACTTATCATTTATTATGCATTGCAAAATTGATAACCTCTAATTTATATTACGAACACGTTAAAAATATTAATTTTTACAGACTGTAAAAACTCATTAATTAAGAATTGCATAACTTATAATTCGAACCGCAATAATCAAATAATGGAACATGAGAGTGCATTCGATGATTACCGAACTCCGATTTATCCGTTTTCATTATCCATTATTTTATTATTGCCGTTTCAATTATAAGTCATGTAATTATTAATGAATGCGTTTTTAAAATCCGTAAAAAACAAATAAAAGAATTACACAAAAGCCTCTATAACTTTAACATATTGCGATTCAAAATTTTTGTTTAGGATAAGGAGGTTTTCAAATTATAGAGGTTCATTTTTAATGTAGATCAATAGAGACGTGTCTTGAGAATCTGTTTAAGTTATAAATTGTTCAAATTACGTTGGTTTTTGTGTGATAAAATTTTTCAATGGTTAATTATTTACTTTAATGTTAAATCGTTTAAATTATATGGAGTGAAAAGACCCGGCATTTTGCGCCGGTATTCCGGTGCAGTAATTAATTTTAATTTTAAAAATTGAGAAAATTTTAAATGTTGTAACGGATTTTGACAATTTATTTATTGCAATAATTATTGGATTTACATTCATGTGCAAAGATTCTGATTTTTCACTCGTACTTAATTAATATCCATGAACTGACATATAATTTACCCCTTTAAATAAATTTATTAAATTAAAATAAATTATTTATTGTTCGGTTAAAAGAAATTCGAAATTATTATAAACGACGACCAAAATATGTTATGATAACATCAGTATATATATAATAGGAAAATGTATACAATTTTTGTTACAATTTATAATTTTATTTTAATATTTTAAAATTAAAGGGTGATATTTTAACTTTCATCGAATGCTATTTTTATAAAGTACACGGTGACTCCTGTTAAAGTAAACCCCAATGATATGCATTTCATACACAGTTATTACTAAGGCCGGGCAAATTCGGTGTTATTAGAATAACACCCCCAGCTGGATACCTGTCCAGGATTAATTTAGATTATATATACATTCCATTACTCCACATCTCTGACAGGTACCCAGTCTGGGGTGGTATGCTAATAGCACGAAATTTGCCCTAGTTATTACATTCACTAAAATCTATTTTTTAACGCTTAATCCAAATTAAATGCACTTTATTGATACAAATCTATTTATTACTTGCATAGCATTAGAGTTTACTATAATGAGAGAATGTTGTACCTTATAAAAGAACCTTTAGATGGAAAACACCCGAAATGGATTCATACATAGATGTACATGTATGTATGTATGTATGTATGTGCAAAGTGCAAAGTGTGAGAATTTTATTGTATCATTATGATTTTATTATGTATCATACTCTTTATGATATTTCCATTCGAACATTTACATTACATTTATATAACTCAAAAAATTCCCAAACGTAACGCAAAAACATTTTTACGATATTTTATTTGAGAATGCATTTCCTCCGGTGGCTCAATCCATACTTTTTGCATACATAAACCCATAGTTTTTAGTGTTCTCCGCTTTTCATTTGCGAAATTATCATAAACTATCAAAACGAATATCTCTAAATATTCTCTATACACTCGAGTCACGTGATACACGCAAATGTTTCGGTCCAATTGTCTGGTGATTTTATTATTATTTTTGTCGATTAATAAACAAAAACCTCCATATCTTGAATATATTGAGATATAAATCTTTTGTTGAAGTTAATAAGATTTTTTCAGGTTAAAGAAGTTTTCTATCATGCAAATAATTTATACAATTAAGTCTCGAGAATATGTTAGAGTTGTAGAAAATTTCAAGATATAGTGGAGGTTTAAGTTTTAGAGATTTTTGTGTATACCCTTATGCAACAATACTTCTTATATCCAATAACTTTATTGACTAAAAATATGTTCGCCTATTATTTTGTGGGGTGATTTAAGCCCATTCCATTATATTGTATCGTAACACTCTCCCCTCTGACCCTAAATGAATTGTACCATTAACTAATATACTCTCATATGTTTGTCCATTACAGACATTGGCGGTGGCGATGGTCAAACACCAGAAGAAAAGGAAAGGCTCCAACAGTTGGAAACGGAACGTCTCGAGGCACTGAGAGAAGCGGAGGATCGACGAAAGGAAAAACATCGGAAGATAGAAGAGGAAAGGGAAAATATGCGTCAAGGAATTCGTGATAAGGTGAGTACTTTCAAATTTATATTACATTTTTACACATAAACCTCCTTAACTTAACCCTTTGTAACTTGAAAACCTCTAAAATTGGACAGATTCTCACGATTCAATTAATTTTGATAATAAATAAACCTTTATAAGTTAAAAACCTCTTTAACTTGAAAATAAATTTTGAACCGCAATTTGTTCAAATTATAGAGGTTTATGTGAATGTACGTATTAATAAATAGATTATTTTCTTTTTATTTATTTTTTTTACTGAAATAACTTATACGTGTTTATTGTTTTGTTCCGCAATGACATTCGAATGAACTTATGTTATAGACTTTTTTATGTTATTTTTTATTTTCTTTTTGCTTTTATTACTCTTTGGTTATTAATGAATTGAGTAATATTTATGACGCGCATAAAATTTTAAAGCAGAAACTTTTCTGAGGATCGGAATAATATATTTTACCGCATTTATTTTAAACAGAGTAATATTTGATAAGAGTAATTTCACCGTATAATGAAACTCCCTGTAAATTAAGATAATAAATTTTCAACAAATATCATGCATATAAATTACATTTATTACATATGTGGGAGTTTATTCCGCAACTTTAAGATTTATTTAATCGAATTTATTACTCTGCATTTGCATATAACGTAATTATTATGCAATGAAATTGTACATAAATTGTAGTGTAACCACAAATGTTTTATCTAAAAATTGCAATGATAATGGTTAATTATGATTGCAATTTTAATAAATGGTTTTTGTATAATTATCTCGTCTTAAATATTAGGTAATAAAATTGTTAACTCTATATACTAATGGTCTCAGGGCTATTAGATTTGGCCGTGAAAGTCTAGATTTGATCGGACTATAAAAGTTTTAAATAATATATGTTCAGATTTGAAAATAAATTTCAAGTTTAATTTAATGGAAATTTTGCATTTTTATTATGGAATATTCCATTTGTATAGCGGATGATTTAATTTTTGTCCAGAGTTGGATCAATTATTAACCTGAGACCCGTAGTATATACACATTATTCATGGAATTAATTTTGAATACAATTTTAGGAGATTTTACTACACATGCAGTTTAGTAATGTATAAATAGTAACATATAAATTATTTTCTGCTATTTTAGTATGGGATTAAAAAGAGAGAAGAAAAAGAAGCGGAATTGAAGAAACAGCAGGAACTGGCCATGGGTGGGGCCGCCGGTGGGGGAATCAATAGACAAAAGAAAACACCGGATGAAATTGCTGCTGAATCAGCAGCAGCAGATCAGGATGATTTCACAAGTAAGTATTTATTTATTTACACTTAAACCTCTTTAACGTAAACTCACTCTAAATATTCTTCCCGATACACGTAAATCCCTCTAATGTGAGCCTTTTCTAACGCGAATAGCATCTTTAGCGTAAAAAATTCATAGACCTGAATCAAATTAACTTTTGGCTATTTCTACTTCCTTAACGTAAAATACTCTTTATCGTAAACAAAAATTTACGCCACAATATGGTCACGTTATATCGGTTTTAATGTATATAAACAAATTCTTGAGGCAGAATCATATAAACCTATTCTATTTCAATAATTCTAATGTAAAAATCTATACATTTTTAACAAATATTTTCGTCTAAAGATGTTAATGTTAAAGAGATTTAATTGTTTTTATGCGTTTATTCAATAATTTGTTTTTTTTCAATTTTTAGAATTTAAAAATTCAATTGAAACACAAGTGACTGAAGTCAAAGCTCAAATTGAAGAGAAATGTTCAATTCAATAATTGTGACAAAAGCATTGAAATGTGACGATAAAAGTGATGATTTTTGACGCATTAATTTTATAGTAAATTTTTTGGTTATAATGGAAATTTACGAGAAATTTCAGCATATAAAAATGGTGACGAATCAAAACATATTTCATCCGATTTTATTAGCAAAAAAGCGAATAATGAAAAAAAACGAAGAATTTTAGATGTTTATTTCTATATATTATGGTATTTATAATTAGAAAATTATCAAAACAAAAAAAATTGCCGATAACCGCATTATGGTTGTGTGATATATCTTCAGCCGGTCAATACGTATGTTTTTTTCTAAAAAAATTAATTATATACAAGACATACGTTGAATTAAAAATAATTATTTAATGAATTAATGTGCTATGCAATTGGAATGCGACAAAAATTACGGAAATTTATCATACAAATTTAAATTTTTCTCAAAATAATTTTATTGTAATTCAAGGATTTTCTTTTTAATTATGATTATTATATCATAGATATTCTCAGATATATTTTATTATTATTGTAATATTTGCTATGATGCATCGTCATGTTTTAATCCTATTTCTTGAAATCGTGCAAAAGATTATTAATCATTATTATTAATGACTATTTAATGTCAAAAACTATACATATATTAAATTTCATGTACGGGTGTGTAATGTATGTACACGTGTATTTGAGTTAAAAGATTCACTTTAAAAATATCTGATATTACTTTTGAATCACTAAATACATTTAAACCTGAAACTACAGATATCGTTTTACTTTATCTCCCGAAATATCACTTCACTGTAATGCTTGTAATTTAATATTAAGTTGAGTTGAATCATAACGGGAGTCTCATTACACTGATGAAATAATTTTGAATTACTTTTACATTAAAGTTTATTAATGACTCATTAATAATAATGAGTGATGACTCATCACTGATAAGTAAAAATGGTTTTTAGCGAATCGCATGTCTAAAAAATGTATTGATGATTCATAAGTAATGAATTTTAAGGTCATATTTTTGTGAGAGGCGACCCTATGATGGAACATTCAGTGCATATTGCGAATGTTGTTCAATGGTGCGGGTAAAAAAATTTAATATCCCTAATATATTATAAATTTAATCGTATCAAATTTAATTCATAATTAATATCATTATTAAATATGTAAAAATTTTTGTGTGTCGTTAGACAACTCTAATTACAAATTGCACTTTGAAATATGATTACGGCCCTATGATTCTGTAAGTAATTTAATTAATTAATTATATCCATACAATTGTTATACTAAAAATGGTGTAAACGAAGTACAAGTTATGAATCGGGTATGTTATTAAATGTGTTTAATTTTATAAATGTTATTTATGATGAAACAATTGTTAATTGAGTGTGAATCATTAAATATGATTCATTATTACGAATTTCGTTTTTTGAGTGAAAAAGTGATTTACACAAACATATGAATTAACGTAAAAAATTAAATTTGTATTAAATTATTAAAACAGCAGTTAATTGAGCTCATAATTTACAAATTACGACGCTATTATAATGATAATTTTTGACGCATTTCTAAACATGACATTAGTTATTAAAAAAATTTTTTGTGTATATTAATAATAATTTTAACGCAATTATTATTAACACACAAATAATTAAATGCATTAATAATTTTAATTTAATGCATTTTAAATACACAAAAAGGGGTTATATAATTAACAAAGTGCTTGTAGATTGTGCTATAAATTAATACCATTTACTGTAAAATTTAAAATTGTAAAATATGATACTATTAATTATTGATCATCTCCAATTGAGACAATTTTTTCTCTATTAAATTAAATAATACATAAAAATTATATTATCATTACTCTCACCGGTTACATAAACACCAGAAATGACCCTAATTATGTCCGATTCAGGTGCTGGTGTCCAGTGCCGGTCAAACAGGTTTAGCTCAAACAACGAATTGTCTGTAGATTTTTACGTTAATTCGCTAATGTAATTAAATATATAAAAAGGTCAACAATTAGTAGCTGCTTATGTAATTTGCATATTTTAGATGAAAATTGATGAGAAATTTTTTGTAAAAATTTTCGGGCATTAAATATATTTCTGTTGTTAATTAATAGAAAAAGTAATTTAATTGTTAATTTAATTGTGTGATTATTTCATGATTCGACACTAAATTTATAATACAAATATACGAATTAATTTATTTTATGTATCAAATGTTTTGTCATAATTCGAGGATTAATTACAGTAAAAAACAACACAATGAACCTCTCTTTAGGGAATTTATATCTTATATATACATATATATAAATGATTATAAACGCCTCTAATTAAATAACGATTTAAATGAAAAAATTTCAATTGTAAAATAGTTTTTAGATACAAGAGAATTACGTTTATGGTACTGATTATTATTGAATAAATTGTTATAGATTTTTGTAGTCCTTTAAATGAAAATGTTAGTCCTAACGGTACCTAAAATTCAATGTCATGTCATTAATCCTCTTCTCTTTATTAATAATACTGTACTAATAATACTCAATTAATTATACACATTAACGTGTTTAAACTTTAACCTTTAAAATGTTTCTCTTTTCTCCGTGTGTCGTGACGTTTAATCATTCACATGTTAATAATTCTAAACACAATTGTATTAATGTTAATCCTTAGACCTATGATCTCATTAATCCATAAATATTTATTGTTAATGTATTAATTTTTAGTATTGTTATATAATGATAACACAAATAGTGTCTTTTGAGTGTGATTTGAAAAAAATACTCTTTAAATGAGCAAATTTTAGAGTAAATGGCAATTGATTCATCTTTAAATGATGATAAAACATTAATAATAAAAGTGCCGATAAATAAATAAATTTTAAGATAATTTATTTCATTTAATTTTTTTTATTTTTATTTGATTTTCTACGATTTGCAGCATTACATAGAAATTTACTTAATTATTTAAATAAAGCAATCAATACATAGACAATCTTTTTCAGTGGAAAAATTGAATATATTAAATATCCCTCCTTTTATTTTTATAAATAAAAAATTTATAAGGGGCATGTATTTGAACTTTTCAATTTTCCCTCCAGAAAACAGTATAAACTCTATATGCAGTAAAAGGGTGACCAACCCATTAGAGCATAGTTCTGATGTCCCCATTTCCTTGAGAATTGCCTGAAGGTTGGGGGATATTATGGCCCATTCATTATTATCGAATTGTAACGATTAAAATGAAATTAATAATTGTTTAATTCATTTTTTAAATTTTATATTTACAGCATTAAATACATTAAGAATGGCCCTGAATATATACATCATAAATTGAAATATTGTTTTTTGATTAAACTAAATTAAATGTTTTGGTATACTTAAACTGACATTAATGAATTTTGTTTAATATCATATGCAGAAATACTAACAGTGAATACAAAAATGTTCAAATTTGGGTTTTTTAGGATTTTTTACATAATATTAAATACACAACTGCATTAAAGTGTATTATTAAATTATGTTTTATAAAAAATTTTATATTAAATTACTAAATTAGTTAGTAATTTAGTAGTTTCGTGATTTTGGGCATTGACTAAATCAAGAATATCTCAAATATAAGCCTTTTAATAACTCTTTTTTGCGAATACACTTTAAGAACGGTCACAGCATATTTCCCCGAAATTCGATTCGTCGAATAAATTTATATAATATAATACTCTATAATTGAAATTTAAAAATGATATAATTTAATATGGTGTAACATTTTTATCATTTTTCCGGTTTACGTGTTTTAAATCCTTAATATAAAATTGTTTTAATCAAATAAAATATATTTTATTCTTTTAGAAATTAACTTATATTCTGCGAATCGTGAAGTGACCCTTAAAAACCTTTAATTTAGTCTATAGTAATTATATTTAGAATTATTCGTAATTACCTTTTAGTATTTACATATCATTTATGTTAATTCAATGATCAAAGTTTATTCATATCTTCGGGTCTCCGGTTAAATATGGCCAAATATTAAGCATTAAATTATAATTATATTTTTATAATTACATTTAAATTTTCTATTCTAAACTGACATTCATTTTATACATAATAACTATAACTATACTCATGGCCATGACCCTTTGACCCTGAACTGTACCGGACTAAACTAATAACCCGAAACCCGCAAGAATATGATCATTATTAATGACTAATCACTGAAAGCAAAAATTAATGTTCAATTAAAATAAAAATTTAATTAAAATCAAATGACTCATTTCAAACATACTTTAAGCATAAAATGTATTTTGAACGTCCGTCCATTGAATTCATCTCTTGTCATTGAAGTGTATTTCATTTGAATTTGAAATTTGAGAATCGGCATTAAAATATTTACAATAATAATGATATAAATAAATGATAAAAATTAAAATATAAATCATTAAACATTAATTAAAAATTAAATTAGTAAATTATGAAAAAATGCATAAAATAGGATAACAAATTATTTGATGCGACACAAGAGGAGAATTACCGGTGCTTAAAAAATTTTTTATTTTCGGCGTTAAAAATCAATTATACATTTAAAAATATTGCACACTTTAACTTTCGTAACGCGAACACAACATATATTACGAATTTCTCTATAACATGAACATTATTGATTGAAATAAACAAATTAGATTGTAGAAATAAACGTCTATATCGCTAATATGTCTATTTTATGTGTTAATTCAACCTCAACCATAACCTCAATATCGTTAGGTGAACCCTTTATACTGCGAACAGATTCTATATATCTGCATTAAATACAACCTCCTAGTGATAAATATTACGTTATATCGTTTATTTGTAATGCACAGAGAATACTAAAAATTAATTGATTTTCATTTTCACTTATATTTTTCTAACGTAAACATATTACGGTGAAAATTTGTTTACCATATTGAGGTTATCCTAAGCTAAAAGAAAGTTTGCTATAGAGAGATTTATGTGCATAAAAAAGCATTAAAAGCAAAATATTTTGCTTTAATTATTGTGACAAAATATGAAAATAGAAAAATAAACATAAAAAATTATAAAAATCATCAAAAATTCCTTAAAATGCCATAATTGTATT
>LBFL01002344.1:0-10381 GCA_000988845.1 Hypochthonius rufulus
TAAAGTGGTCTCGTTATGAATGTAATCTTTTGTCTTTATAAATTAAATTAAATTAAGGAAAAATTGAACGATAAGATCAAGTTGGTTTAAATTTAAAAATTAATATGATTAATTTGTATTTTCGTTTCCGTATTCCCTCACGTAAGACAAGAATTACTGGTGAATTCTGAATTTTTTCCCAAAAATAGTTTGCGGAACGAAAAATGCTACAAATTAATGGCATTAATACTTAGATTTGACTTTACGATATCGTTTCATTATTATTTAAAAATATTAATTTTTGGATGTTGTAATAAATTATATAATTGATCGCCGACCTATAAGAACCCCCCTGCGTACCATACACATGTATTTGAGAAAAACGAGTATAAACTTTGAGTGAATATACAGTAAAACACAAAAATCTACAAATTTTCCTGATTTTATCTGAATTCTTCCATTGAATGATATACTGTAAATTTAATCTGACATTCTATGAGGTCAAAGGTATTGATCCCAATAAAAATTGAAAAAACATGATAACTCGAGTTAGGGGGTTCTTATAGGTCGGCGATCAATTATTTCTAAACACATTTAATTTGCTAATATTTATTAAAAGAAAAAACGAATAAAAAATGTTGCATAATTCATTAATAAAACAACAGAAAAAACTTTATATTCAAATAAATTTCTCGAATTTTTAAAAATCGAATAAATAGAATAGAAAATAAAATAAAATGTTTTATAGTACTTTTGAATATTTTGCCCCTGTATTTGAGTTTTTAAGTTTTGAGGTCATACAAATTATATATCGGGAATGATCACTTTCGACTTCACTCAATGACAGAACAGAACGCGTAATGGCACATCGTGAAGGCAAAATGCACGTGCCAAACTCTATAAATGCTCGCGCATCATTAAGCACGTGCGCTTCGCAATCACAATAATAATGTATAAGTTATTGGAATTGAACATTGAACAACGCTATCATTTGCCATATGGCAGATGACACATAAAATTGTATTATACACAAAACTTTCATTACAGTGTACACAATGATTCGCAAAAATCAGTACACTATAGTATCGTAATTTGAACATATAACAATGGTATTTTATTATCATGCATATTGTAGTGTGGAAGAGTCATAGAAAAAGAAATGCACAAAAAAATCTTTATTTTGCATCCTTAGTATACTTTATAAATTTGTTTATTACACTGTAATAATCATTTCATTGTTGCCATATTAACCTAATGTCAAGTTATTCATACGGCTGTTTAAAAATGAAGCGAACTCTATTGATATGAAAACTGTGACTTTTAGTGCTAAATTTTATTGTCAAATATTAAATAATTACATTATAAATGAATTAAATAAAACTTAATTTAAAAATTGATACTCCCAATTTGTTATTTACCATTAAAAATTTTAGTTAATCAACTTTATAAAATCATACATTTATGTTATATATATAATACATGCATAGAGTCCGCTTCATTTCCAAACAACCGGTATACTCATATGCAGATGATTTTAGTATTTTTTAGCAAATTAAAATGATCAAATTTAAATTATAACGTAAACCCTCTCTAACGTGAATAATCCCTTTAACGTGAGCAAATTCTTAGACTTGAATCATATAAACCTTTGCTATTTTAATCTCTCTAACGTAAAATCCTTTCTATTGTAAACAAAAATTTCCACCGCAATGCATTTACGTTGGAAGAGTTTAAGTGTACTTATCATTGCACTTAATAATAAGTATTAATAATTGAAAATTAATTTAATTTATACTGTTATTCTGCATATTATAAATTATAGAAGATAAATTATTATAAATTCAGCTCATTTTTTATGGTTAATTTAATTTAATCTATACTCATCAAAATTTCAAAATGTTAGCAAATTTTGTATTTTATTCCATTACAATTCAATGCCTTTTTATTCCATTCCATGGAATTTTTATTCTACTGAAATCTATTTTGCAACTCTACTTTCGAAATGTGTCAAAAGTTGTCGATATGTTAAATTCGAGGTGCAAAAGATGTATTACATTAATTATTAGTATTAAGTAAGTATAAGTAAAAAGTGTTATAAAACTTTCCTTAACTTTTAAAATCCGTAAGAACTCTGACTTTATATTGAATACACATGTGCAGCTTGCAGTGTTCGCCATCCACCAGAAAATTTTCAAGTCTGGGGGGTCAAGACCTACTTTTTTCCCAATTTTTTAGGGGGAGGTCAACTTTGCACTTTTCTATGCATTTTTCTTAAGCAATTTTTGCAATTTTTGAGAGGGGTTCAGCTCTCGCACCCTACCCAGACCCTAGCCAGACCCCCCTTTGGCGAATACCGGCAGCTTGTGCTATGCCATTTATAAGAACATATTCATATATTAATGATCTTATTTATAATTAATACATTAATTATTACTGCAAATATTTAAATAATTTAAAGCTGATTTAAATTATATTTTGTAATACAAAATACGCATAAATGTTTTAAGAAAATTGAAGGGACTTTCCGTGCTTCAATTTATCGATCATAAAATGACACTTAATTCTAATGATTTAAAAATTAATGATAATATTTCTTAAAATAATAATAATCTGAATTTAAATCAAAATATAGATGCATAATCTGATATTATGCAATAAAAAATTACATTAAAGAAGATTCATGAGAGTGGCGCCGATTGAGTTAAAAATGTTTGCAATTCTCACATTAATTTGCACATAATTTAAGCGTTTATATGCAATAGAAGCGGAACATATGATAATCAGCGCATGAATTAACATAATTTCATTGTATTTATAAATTATACGGTTTCAACATGACTCTTGTAATAAATGATTCAATTGGGATAACAGCTAAGATTGGTTATGATGAGGACGGCGCCGGCACTACAGGAAATTAACTTAAATGCAAGTATATTTGTCAATTGTGTGCGGAGTTCCGAATTTGTTTAACATTTTTTGTGTTTACTTATGATTTGATGTGTTAACGCAGAGTTACAAAGAATTAATCGATAAATACATAAAGTCATATACATGAATGTCGAAAGTCATTTCATGATAATTTAAATTTGTTAATATTATCTATAATTTATAACATAGACTTAAACCTCTCTCATGTAAACTTTAATTGTCGGATACACATAAATCTTTTAACGCGAACCTCCTCTAACTTGAATAACCTAAACGTAAACAAATTCTGAACCCAAATAATCTAAATCTTCGCTATTTCACTCTCTCTAAGGAAAAATTCTCTCTATCGCAAACAAAAGTTTTCTTCGCAATATGGGGTTTAAGTGTAATATAAAATTTTTATTCTAGTTTAGATTATTTTAAATTTTTATTATAATTATTTTTTTAATTTTAAATTTCAACTATTTTTTATATAATTAATTACTACGTAAAGAATATTTTAGTTGAGCATGACCTTGAGAATTAACCCTATGCTTTGATCTTTCCCTAATAATTTCTATTAAATTAATTTTAAATTAGAGAATTTATTTTCATATTAATAGATATGCTGCAAAATATTGTCACAAAAAGTTCAATATTTGCATTCCCAATTACGGTATTTACGGTATTTCAGTATTAATTCTGATGCAATTGTTTATCACAATGCAATATCATTTCGTAACACTAGAGATTCGTGATATTTCGTTGTATGTCAAAGTTTTTTCAACAAAAACATTGGTATTTATGTATTAAATATAATGATATTAAATTTTCTTTTATCATTTGTGATATTACATTATATTTGAAAAGATAATTTAATTGAAATGCATTTTATTAATAGAATAATGCCATAAACATTTACTTAACAGCATCATAAATGACAATACTAACCCAAAAGGGATCAGTTTTCATGAGAGTGTCAAAACGGTCAGCATTTAGAGCACGCAACTCTTGTGAATCATACTTTTGTGAGTTCTTATGATAGCATTAGTGATAGAAACGGATGGAAACGGATGATGACAATACAATGTTATAATGACAAAGGAGTACATTTTCAATGGGGGTTTACATGTTATTCATTACAATGATGGGAATGTGAACATTTATTAATGTGAAAATGATTCTGTGTTAAGCTTTCCAAATAATCCTTGAATTTATTACACTTAAACCCCTGTAATGTAACCCTTGATAAAAATAAATCCCTATAATAGATTAATTGATTATCTCTATGTGAGGATGTAGTATTTCTCGGCCCATATTTTTTGGCGTAATTAAATTCTATGTTTAAAAAGTTTTAATCCGATTCTTAAATATAAAAAATTATTTATTTAAATTTGACACTCAACAAATTGCAATCACCAAAGAGCAAAGTGATAGCAGTGAAATGATAGCGACAAAAGTCTATTCATTATGTGCAATTTCACTGCAATTCACTTGTGGCTATACTTTTAGCGATAGGCCCATAATATGCGCCCACAGTATTAAGGAAACCGATGGGCGGACACGCGAAACGGTGACTATCATCACGAATGTCCCAATTAATTATTAATTACTGTATTAACGCAATGAAATGGACACACAAAAGCTAAAGCGAAGTGAAGAAAAGTGATGACATGAGATGCCAAATGTGTGAGAGGGGATAATATGCATGCTTCAATTGTATAGTGCGATCATTATATGTGTCATATGCAATATACAGTAAAACCTATTAAGTCAAACATATTCACATCAGTTTTAAAAACATATTTTTAATAACTTTTGATTGAAACTCAAAGGATATATTATTTTGTTGTATAATAGTTTAGCACGAAAATGTCCGTTTAAAATTTAAATTAAAATTTAAACTTTAAATTTACATATTCATTCAGAGATTATTGTATTTTGCTATATATTCATTGAATATACTTTGTAATGATCACCCTGTAGAAATGATGAGCTTCGATGGTGAATTCTTCATTAAGTTAATCTTTGTGTTCCATTGATGGTGATGAGAGTTTTTGGGTCTGTACATGACATGAGGGATCATGTACCGTATTTGAAGAGAAATTTAGTGAAAATTGAATGGTATTATATTAAATAAAGTGAATGAAAATATGAGAATTAATATCATATTTATTTATAGTAAAAATTGATCGATAATCATGATTATTGAGAATAGTTTAATTAAAGCTAATTTTGAATCACATTACATTATACTGAAAACTCCAATGGAAATTCTATTTCATTTCATTGGAAGATGTTCATATCCTCACTCACACTGCGATTACTGTTGTACACCCATATTCAAAAAACCATGCTTATCTATTCCTATTATTTTAATTTAAGATATGGAAAATTCAGTTATAAAAATTATATAAAATAATACTTTTTTACATGGTTTTTTGAATATGGGTGTACACCCATATTCAAAAAACCATGCTTATCCTATGATCTTAATTTATGATATAGAAAATTTAGTTATAAAATTATATAAAATAATATTTTATTACATGGTTTTTTGAATGCACTATTTTCCACAAATAAGTGTGGTTCGAGGTCATTATAAATGCATTGACATAGACTTGTTTAGATGGATGTGTCAGCCCCTCTTACCTGAGATGGGATGACATTTTTACTTGTTTTAACTGAACAAACATATGAAGAAAAACGAGGTTTGAGTGTATAATTAAAATAGGCTTAAAATTTGTACGGATTTCATTCCGAGATTATAAGTTTTAGGTACAGAGTTTATCTAATTATTACGTGTATACACATACGTGTATACAAATACATGTATGCACATACATGTATGTTTACTTTAATGAGGAAATCGTATTATAGAATAATAACGTAAAAGCTGCATATATGAGTATAAAATCGGAAAGTGAAATCTCTAATGATATATTTGACACACTCATAAATGATGTAAATATTTCATTCATATTTATTGTTATTGCATTTCGAAACTCCACTTAATGTTAATATATCATATTTGAGCATTATTTTATGCTTTTTATGGAATCATAAATCTTAATGTTACCGTTATTTTTGTTTTTTTATTATCATTGTTTTTTCCGTTATTATAATACTCTTCAAAACATTTTCTTCTTTCAAATGTCACAATTTTTGACTTTCTTAAGTACCATTATCATTATATTCATTATAAGGAAAATGAGATTTTTATTAAAATTTGTTATTTCATTTTATATTATTACATTCCCATTTCATCGTCAGAGCATTGTTTAGCGATTATATTCTTTTATAATGAAAAATAACTGAGAATTTCATTAATATTTTGTACATATAAATTGATAAACTAAAATCAATAATACCCTAAAAAAGTATATTTTTCTGCATTTTTTTGTTCCCTTTCATTGAATTAAAAGAAAAGAAAAGAAATCATTTACTAACATAAGTTACGATTTTTTTCTCCGTAAAATCGATGAGTAATGTAATGTTTGATCATTTAAATGCTACTCAATTGAAGCAGAAAAATCGCAGAAAACACAACATAATAAGAATGACTCTCACCTTTTCATGTAACATATGTGAGGCAATAGTTGTTTCAAATATACATTATACACACTGAATGAATACAATGATAGTAAAATTGAAGTTTTCTCTGAAGACTCTGTTCACAGACATTCGAATTCCCATCGAATAAATTAAAAGTCAAACTTTTACTGTGGTTTGCGTCTCTCCACTCTCAACACTGACAATCATCAATTGGGTCGTGTGATTTCCCCTCTTTTCTATTCTCAATACTTTAATACTAATGATTTTACTTTTGCACGCATTTTTACGATGATTTTTGTAGCATATGAAAAGCATTAGACACTCGTGTTAAGTCCATTTCATTTCATTCATTACGTTCGATGAAAAAATAGTTAATGATTTATCAATAACAGTATTAAATGAATTCGGGTTCAGTAACTTTAGTTGCACTTTACATATATTATTGAAGAATTTCTGATGATCTTTCGGGAAGAGGAGTATTCATGTAAACGGAAGTGACCATCTCTACTATGTGATGCTTGTGTGTATAGCATAACATAACATTGTCAACATTTGTCAACTTTTCTCTGCATTTTTTTAAACAATTTTTTCATTATCCCAATTTTTGAGGGGGGTCTAGCTCTTGACCCCGACCCAGTCCCTAGCCAACCCTCACTTGCCAAATACTGTTTTATAGATATTATTTACAAATTCGAAAATCATCGCAAAGTTATACCAACAAATATCATGAACAGCATTTCTCAATTTCCGTTGGTTCTGGGGCTTAGTATTGATTTTACCCTTAAAAATTGGAGATTTTCTTAAATTTTTTGTCTAATTTTACTGAATGTTTCATATTTTAAATGCATTTGAGTGGAGGCTAGACTCTAATAAGACCCCCCTGGTGAATACTGATTATAAATAATACTTTAAATGCAATACATTACATTATAAATCGTACGATGTCCTATGGTATTCTAAGAACTTTTAATAGAAATAACTGAGTTTAATTTGATATTTCATAAGAATGTATATAAAAGTGTATCCGTCACGGATAATCCGTGTCTATACTGAAAGATTACTCACGATCAGTGATCGCCGAAGGGGGATGCAGACCTAACTTTTTCTAAATTTTCTAGGGGAGTTCCAATTTTTCTCAGTTTTTGGTCAACTATTCACTTTTTTATGCATTTTTCTTAAGCAATTTTTTAGTTTTTCCAATTTTCTGGGGGTCCCTGATTTTCAGTGCTTTTTTCAGAATATTTTCATTTTCCCACCCCCCCTTTGGCGATCACTGCCTACGATGTATTTACTCTGAACGCCAATTCCTTAAATTCTCGGGAAAAATCATAACGGAATAATTAATTAATTAATAGATTGATAAAAATCATTATATGCGATTCATTAAAATAAAAAGAAAGGAAATGATTGTTATTTACAAATAATTGTATTCAGCATATGTTTATACTCCTCATGTAAATACAATCGAAGCAAATATCACGTACGATGAGATTTTCTACACAATGTTTTGGTTATGTTTGCCCTTTCATTTCGCTTCATTTTTATTTATTATTATTTTCTGTCACACATTTCTATGTGCACACCTGTCTAAAAGAGATTTATCGCCTTTTCACATGGTCTTTGGTCTTTTTACACAAATTCTCCACTAAAAAAAATATATTACATGCATCTTAAACCACTCGTAAAGGCGTTTAGTATATAAGCATATTGCATAAGTATACTGCCACTGTAATAAACCATACCTCTTACATACATGAAGAGGTATAATAAATCTTTCCGATCGAATATGTGCATTGTCAATGATTTATTTTCAGTCACAAACACTGCTGTTCTATAAAATAATCTCTATTCGTTGGTTGTGATACATATAGTGTCAGTCTCGAGTGTAGTGTATTATCCCTCTTCTTATACACTACGATCCATTATAAGTTATACACCATAACATATTACATAAGTTATAAAAGTGGTGTAATATTTCTCACTCTCTCCATTCTCTTCACTCATTCACTGTTTCCATTTCTTTGCCTCTCTTTTCTCCATACTCTCGACACTGTCTGATTATGGTCCAATCAGATTGAGACCATCTTTGTGATTCCCACGGCCAAACGATAGTGCAAAAATACAACTCCGAAGTGAAAATCATATTAAAGCTATAAAAATGGGAAAAGAAAATTTTCTTTCAATTTCATTGCGTTTTCCTTTTTTATCTCATTTCGCAATCCCCAATGTTCCGCAATGTCCAATATATATATATATATATTATTTTTTCTTCTCTCACGGAACAGTTACTTTTGTGTTGAGCATCATCTTCTAATATTGTATTAAAAAATATAGATTAAAGTATCTTTAGCATCATTGTATCTTTAGATGTGATATCCCAGAGGCAATGAAAGCATTTATGACTGAGGATATCTATGAATTGGAATGTTATTGTATTCTGATATATCATAATTATTGTATTTTTTACTTGAATTTACTTATTTTTTAAAAACTATCATTTAAATTATTTATAAATTCACATAAAATTTTTTACTGTTATTATTTGCAATTTAATATGAAGATTTTCACAATAATCTTAAAAATGAATGAAAACAGAATATTTTTCTTATATTTAAAGCTTTTTTATTATTGCATAATAAGAGTCCGTTAAAAGAAATATCCTAAAATACCATTAATAATAATTTTATTCTTCCGCGTGATATCTCTAATGATAAATGATCAGAATCTTTAATCACTAACACCATAAGAGTTTCCATTCTCTGTTATTGGTCTAAACGGTGATTGGCGAATCCATAAATCCATAACATACTTTAATATACTTTAATATACTTTATTTTTTAAACATTAATGTCCGTTACGTTATTTTACTGCTTTAAATTATATTTACCATAATATATTACTTTTTATTTTTGCATTGATTATGATTGTCATTAGTATAAAACTCTACTTAAGTGCTCATTTGTGCTTTCATTTTTTATATTAATGATTCCGTTATTTTATTAAAATACGATAATCGTAAGAAATGTTATAAAAATGGATCATCGCGTATCATTTATATATTTTATTTAAATAATAATCGTATTCAATTTTTTATGATTATGCAAATTGTGCATTTAACAATAAATTAAACATGTTCAATGTTCATATACATATTATGTTTGCTTTAAATTCACTAATTTTAATGAGGAAATTTACTAAACGCAAATATATTTCAATAAAATACACATAAACCTCTCTATCGTGAACGCTCTCTAACGTGAAATGCCTCTCTAACGTGAACAAATGTTTAGAATCGAGTCATATAAACTTATGCTATTTTAACTTCTCTAACGTAAAATCCCCTCTATCGTGAACAAAAATTTCCGCCACAATATGGTCACGTTAGAGGGATTTAAGTGTAGTTTAAACCATTTTTTCTAACATTAATATTGCAATTTTAATTATAAAATCTTTTATTTGTTATTTTATCAGTTAATTTATGATAAAATCAATATGTGTAAATCATAAATCTTTGGTTCAAACACATTTCTGGAAAAACATGCTAAAGACAGTTAAACACTGTTTTAGATTTCACTATAATACTATTCCGTTAACTTTAATAAATAATAAATAATTTATTAATTTTTGGCATATCTTTAAATGGAAAATTTTGAGAAAAGCAGGAAATGAGAGGATTAAATAATTATAATTATAAACTTTATTTGCAACAAAATGTTCCTCAAATACATCAAATTTAAACATGTTTTTCTCACATCCGCATTCATAAGTTATGTCATTTTTCCAGAAATATGTTCAATCACATTGAAAAAACATATATTTTAACGCTGTAAATTTTAAAATTTTTTAGAACAATAATTTTATTTTATGTAAAAATGTGTGCATCAAATTATATCCCTTTTAAGTTTATTACAATACAATGCAATGAGAAAAATATATAAAA
>LBFL01002363.1:3337-16795 GCA_000988845.1 Hypochthonius rufulus
CCCGAGTCATATAAACCTTTGCTATTGTAACCTCTCTAATGTAAAATCATCTCTATCGTAAACAAAAATTTTTGCCGCAATATAGTCACATTAGAGGGGTTTAAGTGTATTTAATTACATTATTTTAAACGTGTTCATTTCCATAGAGTGTTATCCGCGGTTTCGTCGCGCGGAGACGATTAAAGGAAGAAATTCGTAACGAATTCGATACGAAAATTGCGGAACATAATGATGCATCACCGATTCATTATATACCCGCAAATGAATTGTATTTTATCATTCGTAAATTTATGTTCATTTACAACCGTCAAAAGGACACGGAACGTTTCGAACGGCTCTGTCGGTATATCATCGCGACAATGCAATTGTCAATTGAAGAGGAATGTTCTACGATATGTTACGTTTGTGTTGCTTTTAATAAGCAATTAGCAGTGCAATGGATTCATCAGCTGAAGTCCATACTATGGCAGTGTTGCGTGTCATTGAAACATTTGAAACCGGAACTTCCGAATGATTTCAAATCGATAATGTTATGCCTCAATATGCTCGTAACTTTCACATCCCCCAATTCGTGGCAAATATTAAAGTCGAATCCCTCTGTTTATGAACCTCTGAGACCCGCGATGACACAATTATGCCAGAATGTGATGTCGACTTTAGTGACGAAAGGGATTTACGCGAATTTACAGATCATTCTCATGAAAGGATTAATGAGGAGTAAACCGTCGCTTAAGAGATCATCACTCACGGCTATTGTTACCATAGCGATGAAACCTGTGATTACAGCACAATTCAGTGAGCCGATGATGAATCTGTTTCTTTTGCATATATTTTCCATTCCGGCATTAGTCTATCATCTCAATCAAATTGCACCCGATTCTGTTAATGTACTTTCCAATAACAATATATTGAAAAAGTCTATTGATATACTTGCGTTGGAACAGAACTCACGAATCCTGTTCAATGCACTCGAAGGGAATTATGGGTTATGTCTTTTGGCGAATCTCATTTACTTAACACATATTGAAATATCTGTTAATACATTTAAGACAAATATCGTCGATTTTGTTGTACGTTATGATTTAGAAAATTTACGATTTTAACAGAAAAATGCAAAAAGAATTTATTAAATGAAAATTATCGGATTATCGTTTATCATAATCTAAGGATAAATTTATAATTAAAAATCTAAAGATTAGTATTATATGAGTGATTTTATATTCAGCGAAATCATAATTTTTATCTGTTAAAATTAGGATTTAATATTTGATTAATAATCAATGAACTATAATGATATAGTTTAATGATTATTATATTAATTTAACATAAATTTAATTTATTTTAATTGTTTCTGAGCAGAGTGTAGTAACGAAACTATTAGAGAGTTGTCAAAAGTATGTCGTTAATAAACAATCGTCACTCACTCATTGGCATCCGGTTCTTGGATGGTTCAATCAAAACGTTGATCAGAGGTATATGAGTATGAAGTTTACACTATACTAAAATTAATATAACATACTTATTAATATAACAGACTCCACGAGTCAATGGTATTTGTAAAAATGCAACTCCAATATCTTTGGAGTTCACAAATGGTACAATTAATATTCAGTTCGTTATTTGATTTAACTGAGAAAAGCCAATCGCGTCGTGAAAGTATTACATCAATGCCATCATCCGCATCATCAAATGCAAATGCCGTAAATTTCTTTAAAAAAGCCATTGAAAGAGCGACAAATACAATGAACCGTGCGGGTTCGGGTATCAGCAATGGACGGTCGGGTTCGGCTCATTACCGTCGTTTGGGAAGTCCCGAGACAACAATGATTGCATTGATATGCACACTTTACGAAACAGCATTAAACACTTTGACGCAAGTGAAACTCGACATTCTCACGGGTCTGTGTTATCAGGACTTAATACTGCCCAATTTATGGAGATTCATATGTTCATTGGGTCCTGGAAATGGAATGAAAGCATTTTTGGATCATCTCACATTACATACAAAGACATGTGCACCCGAATTTCAAATTTTAATCCTTTTCTGTGATTGTGCCACACATTTGATTACGATTCTCGATGACATGGAAATGTATGAGCACCAAAGACCATTCACCATCGAAGAACTCATTACTACATCATCATTTCTCAATAATTTTGTATTTAAAATATTGTGGAACAATTTAATCGGTAATGAAATTTTTAATGTTTGTGTTTAGTCTTAGATTAATCATATCGAATATAATATTCATTTATAATTACAGATCTTAAGACGATGAATAATAACACATTATTAAACTCGTCTCACGCCTTATTAATGTTGCTTTATAAACGCGACTGTCGACGTCAGTTTACTCCAAATGACCATTGGCTGATTAGGTTTGTCTGCGTTTTTTAAAATTAATACGTAATACAGAGTTGTCCACGACGGACTGAAACACGTTCCTTATCAAAATTTATTGTTTAATGTAAAATATGCTCAAAATGTTCTCCGTCCTCTTTTAATCACAACTCTGCACTCCATTTCATGTTTTAGAACAAAGGAATGAGGCCCCACACAAGTTCCAGGAATTCCTTTTCTCCAATTATAAGCAACGGATTAACTTAAGAAACACTGTCACGTGTTTTCCAAAACATGAAATAGAGTGCTCAATTATGCTTAGAAGTGAATGGAGAACATTCCGAACATATTTTACATTAAGCAATACATTTTGATATCTATTGATAAGGAACGTGTTTCAGGTCTGAGTAAACAACTCTGTACATGCAATAATAATACGAGTCTATACATAAAAAATTAGATGTGTGACTGATATGTAATGTCAGACTCATGTAAATATTAATCAGACATAAATATTTTTCAGGGAATTGAAAGTATCAAATTTTATGAAAGACCTCGAAAATGGTAAAAAATGCGCTCAGATATTAATGCAAAAAGTCCCTCATATCATACCGCATAAAGAACGTGTTGTGTTATTCAGAAAATATGTTAATAATGAAAAGACGGTTCTCGGACTAACAGAGTCTGCATGCGCATCACCACAATCAACGCTAATAACTGTTCATCGATCCCGTATTGTCGAAGACGGTTATCAACAATTGGCAGTTCTGCCATCGCAGTCTTTGAAAGGGGTGATTCGGGTTAAGTTCATCAATGAACAGGGTTTGGATGAGGCGGGCATTGATCAGGACGGGGTATTCAAAGAGTTTTTAGAGGACACAATTAAGAGAGTATTTGATCCGTCTTTAAATTTATTTAAAGTCACGAGTGAACAGCGGTTATACCCTTCGCCGACATCGTACATACACGAGAATCACTTATCACTGTTTGAATTCGTCGGGAAAATGTTAGGAAAGGCTGTTTATGAGGGTATAGTCGTTGATGTGCCTTTTGCATCATTCTTTTTAAGTCAAGTATTGGGTCAGCAGCAAAATGCATTATATTCTTCTATTGATGAACTCCCATCATTGGATCCCGAACTGTACAAAAGTCTCACTTATATTAAACACTACGATGATGATGTATTGGAATTGGGATTAACATTTTCCATTGACGAGGATTGTATCGGACAAATCGTGACTCATGAGTTGGTTCATGGAGGAAAGGCCATTCCCGTTACTAAAGAGACCAGAATTAGTTATATACATTTAATGGCACATTTCCGAATGCACACGCAGATACACGAACAAACGGGAGCATTTATCCGGGGGTTTCGTTCGATTGTTAACCCTGATTGGTTAACGATGTTTTCTACACCCGAGTTTCAGCGGCTAATCTCTGGTGATAACACTCCGGTTGATCTTCAGGACCTAAGACGTCACACTAAATATTTTGGCGGTTTTCACAACAATCATCGTGTTATTAATTGGTTATGGGATATCTTAGAAAAGGATTTCAGTCCCGAAGAGCATCGTTTATTCCTCAAATTCATCACGAGCTGTTCGAAGCCGCCTCTTCTCGGATTCGCTCATCTCGAACCTCCGATGTCCATTCGCTGTGTAGAGGTGAGTGATGATCAGGATACGGGTGACACTGTGGGGAGTGTTTTGCGGGGATTCTTCACGATCCGCCGCAGAGATCCGATCAATCGTCTTCCGACATCATCGACATGTTTTAATCTTTTGAAACTCCCGAATTACCAGAAGAAAAGCACTTTAAGGGAAAAGCTTCGCTATGCCATTGCAAGTAACACCGGTTTTGAACTTTCTTAGACATTCCCATTTTATTATTGCGATGTTTTCAATATATTTGTAGTGTTTAATCCAATATTTATTCCATTCTTAACTATTACTTTAACGTATTCATTACTCATATATCTTTTACATAATTATGTACATTTTATTATATGAGAAGTATTATCTCAATATTTGCTAATCCTATGTTAGACTAGTCATTGGTTTACACAACTCTGAGACCACTTTTATTGTCCAATTTATTACAATTCTAATGGTTCTGCATGAATGTTATTGAAATTGAAAGTGATTAAATGATATTAAAAATGAGATAAAAAATGTAAAGAGAATGTACTTATACTGTGCTTTTGTTTAACATTGCATTATCTCTGTACGATGTTTTTAATTTATATATTTATATATGTCTGTTAATTTATATGGTATTTTGAGTATTTTTGCTCCGATAATTTTTAATAATACTGTACTTAGAGTTTACTTTTGCAATATTTTTTGTTTAATTAAAAGTTAATTTCGAGTCTATTCTTTAAATGTTCAATTAAATTTGAAGAATTATAAAGGATTAAATGAATTGAAAAACTTTTAAACATTTGAATTCATCCCCAAATCTCCACCCTCAATTAACTTTTATTTACTCCATAAACACTTTAATTACATTTCAAGTTTTAGTTCTATTTTATATAGAAATTTACTAAACCTAAAGAAACATTTATCTTATAATATATTTTCTATATATAAAAGTACCATAATTTTAAATAGAGTTAAGTTATTCTAAACAATTGTATGATATCATTTACAAAACCGGATGCAAACGTTATTGGAGTGTGCGCATCACTCGCGTCGCGTCACTCAATTTCAAGAAAAATGTTAACGCCATTAACAGTAAAACACATTCAATTGAACCATTGAATCGAGCGATTTGTGTGCAGTCATTTGATCGTATATCTCCGTACATATTCATTTTGAGAGCATTAATCTGTTGCAATTCTGTGTTTTTTGTGATAATCATTTTTAATTACATTATTTTTGATCGAAAAATATATGCATAAAACATTTAGTGGTGAATAATGGTCGATGCCGATAAACTTAATATTGACTCAATCATTGCACGTCTTTTGGAGGGTAATTATGGCATTAATTATATAATTTACGTTTAATTTATTATCAATTAATTAATTATTATCATTTAATTTATTATTATCATTTAATTAATTATTATGCATTAATTTACTTTAGCGTTTAAATGCAGAAAGTTTTATGCAAATGCTATAAATAATTGCGATACGATAAATGTGTGTGAATCACTGTTTCGTTCATTTTAATTGTTTTAAAAATGATTTTTACATTCCATTTAATGTCTGTCATTATAAAGTATAATTCATTTTAATCTATTTTCAATGTCATCGTATATTTTTCATATTCATGAGTAATATGTTATTATTAATAACAATTGAAGCATTAAATAGTAATTTTGGGAAATTTGAAGTTATGATTCGTATATTTTCAAAGGTATCATTACCTGTTTTGGGTATAAATAATGAGTGTCAATTAAATAATAATCATGTTTAAAGTGAAAATGATTTTCCCATTTATAGTGTCACATTATTAATGTGTGATTTATATTCATGTGATACAATCATTAAATTGAACATTAATAAAAATATAGACTCACATTTGTTGTGTGATTAATGTTCGTAGTGATAGATTTATATTACAAAAGACTATGTTTACTCTGATAATAGAAATGACGGAAATGATTAATAATTATACAATTATACAATTACAGGGGAATAATTCATTCTCATTTCAGCCGAAACAATTTTCATTCGCATTAATTCTTTAATTTTTGCGCGAACATTTGGTTATTGATTTGATTATTCTCATAATTGAATTGACGTGAATATATTCATATTCATAATAATGATGATGATAATAATAATCTCATTAATGAACGTTAAATTACATTATGATAAAGCATTATACAAGAGATATGATATGATATGAGACGTTTATGTTGAGCGACATGAAAACCCATATTATTAAATATGTAAAAAATCACATCCACGATCGTATCAATTTATGCAAAAACCCATTTCAACAGAATGTAACTGAATATACAATTCCTGCTTACGTCTGTTGAATGACTTTTTTCCAGACTATTATAATGGCATTGCAAAAGTCTGAGGCTATTGACCATTCATAGGTTTTTGCCCGATTCATAAATCTTTTGCAAAAACCATATTAAGCAAAATTCTTCAACTGTTTGATCCGTCCAAAAGGATAATACACTCAACACTCGAATACACTGTATACATTGTCAGTGCTGCTGAGTGAGTATTATGGTGATAATGACAATGTTTAAGTCCGTTTTTTGTCTGAGAGAATTGATTTGAAATGAAAACACATATTTTCATATAAAACAGTGCATATATTGATTTATTTTTCACTGAAAAATTCGCAGAGTGAAAGAAAATGATTGCGAAATGACGAAGAAAAAGTGTTATCAGAATGTAAGTATAGTATAATAAAAAAATATTGTGATGCTCCAATAAACCCTTATTTGGTAGAGCTAATGACACGGAATTAATCTTTTAGAGATTTATTAACGGTTATATGAGATCCGCTCATTTCTTTGCTAAAACAACGGTGTGATTAAACTGCAGTATCATTTGCCATGACCCAATATGTGAAACTGAACATTACTCAAATTTATTCATTGAAACGCTGCGAAACTCTGCAACTATTTTAGGAATACATTTCTAATGATTATTATCGTTATGCGTATTTTATATGTATTTTATATATTTATATATATACACACACATTTGTAGTGATTACAATCACAGTATAATGTTATATTATTCTGTTGATTTCGCAATAATTACCAAATGTACCGTTGTTTATTGTACGATAATTGATATTGATTCGGACCGAATACGTACACAAATATTTGACAATACATGAGTAATGTTCTCCCGTTTCGCCCATCATTTATAATTAACGACGTTTCCCGTCCATGGGTATGTCACAATATGTCGCCCTTTCGATGGTGCATATTCCAATATGAGAGGGAAATGATTTTCTATGAGTGTTTTCTTTTACTTTTCTTTTGGTCTCATGCAATACATTTAACGACATAATTGATAATGCAGTTAATGTATTGTCATTTCGAATTATTAAATAAACGGTTCATTTATTTATGGTTTTCCTTTCCTAAAGTGAAATGTCTTTTACCTTTAGTCGAACATAATTAAGAAACGTGATTTATTAGTTCCTCTTCAGTGCCTAAAGTGACTAAAGTGACAGTCAATATTTTAAATTTAATGCAATGCGTTAATAGAATGTTCGAAGTTCAAAGTTAGCCTCAGTTAGCATCTGTGAGGGAAATATGAGAGTCACGGTCCATTATCACTAATGACATTAGACATTTTAGAATAATTGACCGTTCCAATGGAAAAAGGGCATCATTAGAGTTATCGTGTTTTTCTAAATTTCGTTGACATACACATATGAGACCCTATACAATGCTAAATTAAATTTATGGCATAACATTCTATAGAAGAATTTAGATTAAAACCAAAAACAAAAGAAATTAAATAATTAAATAGTAATTTCTTCATAATTTGTATGCGCACTGAAACTATAAACTCGTATTTCTCATATGCACACACTGCTCTCCGTGCCCTTTTTCCATTGGATCGGTCAATTGTTAATCTTACGCATAACGTGCACAGTTAAAAAAAAGTTCATAGTTTTATACTGACGTTTATATTGTTGAACGATACGAATCGTTTTCATTTTTAGCTCATTTGAGACTAAATTTAGACTATCGTTGTATTGCGTGATCAATTCTCTGTGACTATACGATACTGACATTCAATGCAAACATTTAGACACAGTCAAATATGATTCTAATGTCTTTAATAATAGTAATATATGGATATACGTAAATGTATTTCTTCATTGAATCAGATAATGTATTTATATTTGATTTTTCTCGTTTAACTCTGAGGAAAATCAATAAACCCAAAGCCCTAAAACGTGCGCATTTGGAATTTATGTGAATCGGAATTAAGGCTTTGGTTTATGATAAAAGTCTTATACTGTCATTTTTGTCTTATCCTTGAGATGATGCACTTCATATGTCCCCGTTTATGTCGCAATTTTGCACAACGCTTTGTGAAATAATAAAATATTCATTTTGATAACTTGCGTCGGATTTCAATTTTGCGGCAGATTTTTTCTTATCTTAAATCATAACATTGTTATTCATTAAAATATTCACGTACAATGTGATCATTAAATGATTGACAAAATCTAAAAATTTATATTTTTAACTATAAACTTAATTAAATGCAATTATTGCACTAAATATAGGAACACTGGGAGATTTTTTTTCGCGTGGTGTTTTTAATAAACTAGCTTTCATATTTTCTATTATCGATTTCTAAAATTTATGTTTCTTAACCTCCAACACCTGCTACCATATCCCATTTACACCCAATTAGTAGTAGAAAGTTCGTAGGAAATAGTGGTAATTCCATATAAATCAATGTATTTTTGATGAAATATTTCGAAACATATAGAATATATTCTATAGTAATTGCCGACTATCTTAATTTTGGCAGAAAATTGCAATTGATTATGTTTATTAATTTTTGTCATTCAATTCATGGTCACATTGTATCAGTGTAAATCGATTTGCTGTACATAATTTTTGTTTAACTCTATTTGTTTAATTCACTATATATGTATGTATATATTATATATATCATTTCAATCGATTAGTCATTGGCTTAGTACAAATGATAACTTATCATTGATAAGTTTTTCGGGTTAAGGTAATTATTGTGAATCGCTTTTCAAATATATCCGAAACCATAGAAATTTTTAAAATTAAAGGATATATTTATTTATACACATGATTTATATTTCTCTTTAAACGTACACTCAAATGCCTTTATTTTGAAGGTTCAATGCAGTGAAAAGTTTGATAAAAAACAAATAATCATTCCCTATTTAATGTTGAAATACATGTATGCCCGATATAGTGAAGTGACGAGTTTCAATAGAGTGAACATTATTAAATAAATCTCAATAAAGTAAAGTCAAATGTAATTCTGTAGTTACATATAGTAATGTATACACTCATTATTCAGATTTTTTAACTCTTCGGGCAGCAAAAAATGGTTTAAAAAAGTGAATATTTTTTATAATGCATAAAATAGATTTTGTTTTAGGAATTGTGTTTAAAAAGGTGAATAATGAGTGTAATAATGAGTGTAGCTAACCCATTCTTATGTGGTTTCCATTAGATTCATAATAATGGCATTTGAGTGTATGTAAAATGAATAAACCAACGAAAAGTGTTTCTTTTAGAATATATTACGGTACTGCTTTTATCCTTCAAAAGTATATGAAGAAAAAGATTTGAATATATATAAATTGTACTGACTTTTGAATAGAATTTTTGAGTTTTTAATTTGTTTAAGCGTCAGTTTAACATATTTCACCGCAATTCACACATATTATACAATAGGATTTGCTTGTGCAACAATGATCAATAATTTTGACCTCACTCTATGCCGACCCCAATTGAAAAAACATGAGGCATAAAATGAATTATTTACTTTTCATCGAATTCATCAGAGTATGTAATCTCAACTCATTACAAGTAACTTCTGCAACAGTCATTCAACGAATAATGAAACATAAAAAAGAATAATTCAATTCTCTGTGCGAATCTCGATTTTCATCATTTGTACTGAATATTTCATGCATTTCATGCGTTAAACTAAAATTTGTGGCGAAATGTTATGATGGTAATGGTTATGGTACATTATTTATTATATCATAAACTTTATTCATTCCAAAATAAAGTCCGTTTATTTTTTACAGAATTTCCTTAAATTCTTTGTTTTTTATATAATTTCAAATTTCGCTTTTCAATAATTGGTTTTATTTTGTCGTAACGCAATTCCCGTTATCATTTGTATAGTTCAATATGTCCCAAATTTACATGTTATACTATGGTGTTAATTGACACACTAAAGATTATTTTACATGCTTTTGTTAATAGCTTTTGTTAATAACTTTTGTATATATTAATATATCCAAAACTGTTATCGTCGAACAAATTTAGAATGTCTTTAAATTTTATCACAGATTAGTCTTTGACAATGTTTTGCGGTCACAGTTAACAGTGATATTAAATTGGGTTACACAATGATTCTTAAGCCTCTTTTGTTTCTATTAAATCACTCAAATGCATGACAACCGAAGCTAACCATAGCTAACCATAACTAACCATGGCAATTGTTACGTCTGATGATGCAATTGAGTTAATCCCAATAAATGTCAATGGTATAAAAGTACCGTTAAAAGTTTATACCAATACAATGTGTTTTGTATATAAAAGAGGAAATTCTATTTTATACCGGATGATGAGGATTTGAATAGAAAAGAGCGAAAGTTAAATATAAGAGTTAAATTTTAACGCTGATCTTTTCTAAATGAGACAAAAATGACGCGGATAATGCTGCAACAGAAAGATTATACCCCATAATACTACAGTGTATTTTACAAATATATTAAATTGTAATAAGTTATAGACTCACGTATTTTCAATTTTTCCTTTACATTGTTTTTCTCACAAAAAGCGCGGCATTCCCAATGATACCATTTTTAGATCTCTCATGAGATGCTTTTCCTTCAGATTTATCTTTCACATGAGTGCATCACATTTTCTTTGCACTCCAAAGCCAAAGTAATAAACTATTTTAAGCCATAAAATCTTTCTCTGTCTTAATATTTGTCAACGCTCATTTTTTCAGTTATTCTGTCTTTGGTTTTTGGAGGTTTCAGACAAATCTTATATCCAATGTTAAGGTTAACAGTTTTTTCGCATCGTAAATAAAGCATTAGAATGATTAAAGTGAACTCTACTCACACATAAATGACATTTACCCAAAAACATGCAAATTCTAAGGCCGATGTCATTCAAATGTCATATTTTTTGCAAATTTCAACTTTTTATTCGCGTGATTCTGAAAAAATCTTAAGCGATGTTAAAGTATAAAATATTTTTTTACAAATATATTCATTTTTTACATCAAAAATCACGGAAATTTGATTTAAAATGTACAAAACTAAACATTTAAATATTTATTTCTGCAAATGAAATACTTTTATACCCACAGAAACGCGTTTTAAATTACATAATAATTATATTTTCAATTTATTGTGTCAAAATTCTTGAAATTTAATGTATGCAAAAATCTTCACATTCCGATGGGACTTTTTGAGGCATAATTATTTTGAGCTTAAAATGAGTTGAAAAAATGTTTTTACAAATTAATTCAAAAATTTTTTAGGAAAAAATGTGAGAACATTTTTCCATTATGAAATTCTAATATAAAAATAATACATATTTCGAGCATCGCACATATTAATCCCGTTGTGTAAATAAAGAGCTTTTAGATAAGAACCAAAACCATCGATACATGAACGTCATCCGTTGCATTGAAGGATATACATCATTCAATTCCGCTTAAAGTATTTCGACGAAACAATATTTACGGGAAAAATTAAAATAACACTTTTTGCGTCATTAATTGCATTGTTTGTTCCAAATTTGCCTGAACTAAAATCTTAGAATAGCATTTAATACACTAGAATTTAAATAAACTGTTAAATATATATTTATTGATAATATTCATATATACAGAGTACATTCTAATGTAATTTCTTAATTTAATTGTATAATTTAACAGTTCGCGGGTCGCGTCCGGGAAAAAATGTTCAATTATCTGAATCCGAAATAAAAAGTTTATGCGTTAAATCGCGAGAAATATTCTTGAGTCAACCGATACTATTGGAATTAGAGGCTCCTTTAAAAATCTGTGGTGAGTAATAATTGCATTTAATTGTAATTGATGAATGACGTTATTCTGAATAAACATTAATTGGAATTAGAAAATTACACAAAAACGGCATTAACATTATCGGTTTCTTATTTCATTGAATGATTCGCCTCATGATGATATATGAAACATCATATGAGCATTTATTACATGTGTCAATCACGAAGATCAGTATTTGCAGAGTTATCATTAAAGTTGACAGTCAATTGATCATTTCCGGAAAAACCGGATTATTTATCATTGAAAGTGTTAGGATAATATACAATTATTTAACGTTTTAATCTCTCAGGGAAATGAAATAAATGATAAACAATAGAAAAGGCTGTTTCTATGGCCCTATTATTATTGAATTTATAGACATCGTCTTATTCTTTATCATAATGTTTGTTCAATAGTGTCAAAGTTTAAAGTGCTTTTCATTAGAGTGTAGGATTAAACATGATATTCTTGATTCCCCCAAAGGTGACATTCATGGACAATATTACGATTTACTACGGCTGTTTGAATACGGGGGATTTCCCCCCGAAAGTAATTATCTCTTTCTCGGTGATTATGTGGATCGTGGTAAACAATCACTGGAGACGATATGTCTGCTTTTGGCGTATAAAATCAAATATCCCGAAAACTTTTTCCTCCTCCGGGGGAATCACGAGTGTGCGAGCATCAACCGAATTTATGGGTTTTACGATGAATGTGAGTTTAATTGATTTGATTTGACATGTAATTAATCGCAATTAATTAGGCAAACGGCGGTATAATATCAAATTATGGAAGACATTTACGGATTGTTTTAATTGTCTACCTGTGGCCGCCATTGTCGATGAGAAAATCTTTTGTTGTCACGGGGGGCTGAGTCCGGACCTTCACTCGATGGAGCAAATCCGGCGTATCATGCGACCGACAGACGTACCCGATCAGGGATTATTGTGTGATCTCCTATGGTCTGATCCCGATAAGGATGTGATGGGATGGGGTGAGAACGACCGTGGCGTGTCATACACGTTTGGTGCTGATGTCGTTGCCAAATATCTCCATAAACATGATTTGGACCTCATATGCAGAGCTCATCAGGTAATTGTCCTATGCTGTCATGCGATATGTTATCTTTGGAATTCCCTAATAATGTTGATAATTCTGTGTCAATAGGTTGTAGAAGACGGTTATGAATTTTTTGCGAAGAGGCAATTAGTGACTCTATTCTCCGCACCCAATTATTGCGGGGAATTTGATAATGCCGGTGCCATGATGAGTGTTGACGAAACTCTGATGTGCTCTTTTCAGGTGCGTAAACACTCTACAACATTTGTATATCACTTGTTTAATATTTAAGTGTAACAGTAGTACA
>LBFL01002369.1:0-23996 GCA_000988845.1 Hypochthonius rufulus
CGCTGCTCTGCTTATAAGTAGAGCATCTCAAAGTATGGAAATGCCTATTTTTTTCCTTTAGAGATATCACTTTGAAACTTCGAATGTGTCCGAATGTGACCATTACATGAAGAATGGACGCATGTTTAAGTGCTTATAAATGCTTATTTTTCATTAATTTCCATAAAAATGCTTATTCTTGAATTTTGTGCTTAAATAGCATATAATTCAAAATTTCACTCAAAAGTGCCAATATTAATATTTTTAAATTGTATTTTTAAAAAAATTTTAAAATAATTACTGAATCAATAAAGTGATAACACAATAATGAATTTAAATTCTAGTATATAATATGCATCTAAAAGAAAAAATTATGTGCGATATGTTTTTCTGATGACGTTTCTCAAAATATAATTCAATTTTAACTGAAAAATGAGCGTATTACATTCAAAAATCTCAAAATATAATTAATTTGTGATGCAAATATATAAAATTTAATGAAATTATTTATTGATTTAATTATTTTAAAGAATTTGCCTAAGAATGCTTATTTTTCCGCTTTAAGAGCTTACTTTTGTTAAAAATTTTGCCATAATATGAGATGCTATACTTATAAGTTATGTTTATGTGCAGAGTTATTATTTATTGTGTAATGATCGATGAATAAAAAACCATATCTTTTCCGTATCAATTCTATTATTTTATATTATAATTATTAACTTTATTTTTAAAAAATTAAAAAGATTTAGACATTAAAGAGGTTTAAGTGCATATTATACGCTATTTTATTATTTTAGTTGTGATTATGAATGCTGAAATGATTAGAATTTTTAAAAAGTATAATATACACGTATACATGTACAATCATTTGCAAAAATAAAGAATTTTGACCGATTACCATTGAATCATCAGTGATGATGAAATATAAAAGATTTTGCATTTCTCAATTGATTCTTATAATTTAGACAATTCACTGAATAAATTGCACTTTACATGTAATAATGAAAATAAACCGTTAAAAGCCGGTAATTAAATCAATATTATTATGGTGATAATCGAATGCAGTCATTGATATATGTTATTAATGATTAAATTGTCTTTAATTTTAGAGAAAATCACAGAACCACAATTGAATTATTCAAACATTTGAGTGTGTTCCTCAAAGAGAAGGGTATGTTAAGTTATGCGGTTTTTTCTATTTTTTTAAAAAATGCATTTCTAAAGTCCTGTACTATGATATGAACACTTTTTACATATCATTCTGACACAGAATATTAATTGTAAATGAATTGTAAAATAAATAGAAACTTTTGATGAAACTTTTGATCACATAAAATGAGTCCATTTATTTGCGCCAAAACTTTAAACCGATTTTTCTGATTTATACATGTATGGGACATATCTTCGTCTTTGAGGAACACACTCAATTGTTTGTCTTAAGGTGAGCGGTGTTTTAATATAACATATCGTTTCGTAATTTTCATTTTTAAATTTGAGAAATTTAATAAATGTTAATGATTCATTAGCATTTTGTATCTCTTTTTGCATTTTCATTGAATTAATAATTAAAATGACTCTTTTAGTATAATTGATGAGTGTTAATTTACACATTCGAAGAGAAAACGTACGGAATTGAGAATTGCGTAATAATTCGTGATAATAATTCTCTCGTTTCAAATGTAAGTGAATGCAGTAAATTATATTAAATAAATTATTTTAATTTTTGTGAATTCCGAAAGTCCCTAAACTTTAAACTCAAATTTAGAAGAATTTAAGTTTCAGAGTAATTACGTAAATGCCTCCGTAAGTCATTCACACATGAGGCGGGGTCTTAAATCCCTCGAAATCCTCACGCTAAATCCGTCGCAATTTCCCTTTTAAAATGCTATACTCTCTCCGCACTCATCATTGTCACGTGCGGAGGAACCATTAAATTTCTTAACTGTCATGAGCCTAATACTAACGTATTTAATAATTGCTTAACCATTAACTGAGTTTATGATTTAACATGAAATGAATGGCATGAGTAACATAATCTTTGATTTTACTTAATTTGGTAACTCATAAATAAATCAATAATCGTATACTCTTTAATGATCGGAATCCTTTAAAATTAGTAAATGATATCCTCCATTTTCATCTCTTTATCCTCATCCATCTCTGCTCTTTCCTCACATGTATATCCTCCGCAAAAATAGCATTCCATTCTATTGGTTCATCATCTCGCAGTGCATTTTCCTCTCCCCGCTGTGTTCATTGGAATTGTAAATGCAATTATAACTTAAGTGAGACTCTGAGCATTGAGATTACGATTCGAATCCACTTTTGGGCTCACAAATTGAAAGATGTGCGTTTCTCTCTCCACTATTGCATCAATTGCCTTTTGCATGACTTTTTTTCTTTTCCCATTTTAAACTTTAGTATTCCAATAGCGTCTCTCTCATCTTCGCTCATTCTTATAGCATCCTCTGAATCCAATTTCTTCCATCACTAACCCGCGACTCTCATTTTTTCTCTTTTTCTGTTTAACTTTTCACATTCGGGATTTTACATTTTCTCATATATGATATATGATTTTATGCTTCTGTTTATGAACATCCGAACGATACAAACACATTTATATGTTTATTTACTTAAACGATACAATTTCTAAGAGTAAATTGAAAATTAATATGCGAAAAATTATTAAACAATATTTTCAACATTCTCTGAGGCTATTTATGTATGAATAGCATTATTAAATTTGATTTTAATATATTTTCACATTTCGCATATTTATTCGTTTCAATTTGAAAGTTTCGAATATTGTTTTGGTATTTCTTTTTAATTATTTTTTGACATTCTTATGCTTAAATCAGGTTTTTTGTTTATAGCATTAAATTGCCATTTATGACAGTCACGTCTGTAGCATGTTGAAAAATGCCCGAAATTTTCGGTTCCTATTAAATTGTATGTCATCCGCTGTCATTCGCTGACATTTCTCTATTCCTTTACATATTGTGTTTTTCATATTTCAATTTTCCATTTATATGTTAAGATGCACTTACGAAAGGTCAATCGATGGTGTCAAAAAGTGCATTTCGTTCTCCGCCATCACATTGCATCTGAAGTCCATAGTGTACAATTAAATAAACTGAATCATTTGAGAAGAATGTATGAGAGTTGTGCCAAAATAAGTCCCTTTCCCCATTACTGCTAATATTTGATGCAATTCTTATTCTGGTTCTGTAATAACAGTGATATTTGAATGGAAAAAGGTGGTCCTTTCTGTAGTACTCCCCTGACACAACAACAATTGTCTCCCGTTGATTGTGTGAGCGCCTAAACTGAGCCTTTTCACTGTTGAATCACAGTGTTATATATATTTATTTAGACGCACATTTTGGTGGGTCCTTTCGGATCGCGTTTATTACACTTCACCGTCAGCTTTGATCAAAGACCTCTATTCTCTTCTCATGGTGATCACACACCATGAGTCAGTTTATTTCCATCCCCATCCACAACCATAATGCTCAAACCTGAGATACACATAAAGCCGAAAGCCTCACGCGCTCTTTCATCCCATTTCTGCATCTCTTTCTCTCTCTGAGCTCCCCTCACATGACATGTTATTCACCACCTCCTGCCATTGATTGCCTTTTGGATCTATTAGATCCATTGTTGTAACTAACACTTGAAGCTAACGCTGACCGCCTCAACCCTCAACTGACTGTGATTAAGAGTTGTGTCGGGAGTTATGATAAACTGTTTTTTGCGGAAGAATTGAGTTTTGAAAATTGATATGCATTTTTTAATGAAAGAGTTTCGATTGATGTTCATTTTTATTCATTAATTTTTTTTATTATTCTCTTATATTAAATTCTCAACTGAAATATAATTTTGGAGAAATCAAATTGAATTTGTGATTACATAAAAGATTATGATGTTAAATATGAAATTAGCAATAAAATACTAATCTTAATTAATTTGGAATTTATGCAAATGAATGACATTTCCGTTTTTTAATTCGTTTCATATTCCATAATGTATTTCCTCCGCACTCTTTATTTAGTATTATTTGATGTTTCCTCTCCCATTCAACTGCAATGTCAATCTCCACTGACATCAAACAACGGTCTTTATTTGTAGTAACGCATTCGGGCAGAATTGTTTAGCGTTTCTCTGTTGATTCAGACGGTCATCGGCATCTCCACCCCATTCCCACCCATGGACATGGTCATTGCATTCGATGCATTTTTCAGGGCAATCAATTGTCCAACTGTAGCAATAGGATCAGCAACAGCCTTACAAAAAGAGACCATCAAATGGCATGAGGCATGAGGCATTAAATTTTTCTCTTTCCTCAATTTAGTCTCTCTCTTAACACTTTCACTCTGTGGCTAATGCCATCAGAAAGAGTTTGGCAAAACTGTGATAAGCAGCAGTTTGTGAGGTACTATTAGATTGGCGGAGGGCCCATCAATTACCATAGGCACGTGTCAGGATTAAGATAATGATCATATTTTTTGCTCACCGCTCATTGGTCCTTATGAAAAGTTTTATTAAATTTTGAGGGTTATTATTATCGAATTTAAATTGACTATCGGATTATATCGTTGTGATTTTCTTTGTGATTCCGGCGCTCTCTTAAGTAAATTGTTAACTTTTCTACGATCTTCAGCCATAAACCATCACTATGTGTGTGTGTTATTACATCCCTTCATCAATTGAATGGTCTGAGAGTTTAGCCTTTTTTCTAACTCTGCTCATAGATGTGAATGGCCAATGTAATGAGTATATACAGTATATTCTCTATTTTCTCCCTCTTTTTGTTGCATTATCGGGTATAGTTTTGCACACATTCACATTGTTATTTGATGGTTCCTGCTGAAAATGATAGCATCCAATTTCAGCAGGAGTCGTGTGAAGCACCTAATAGTGTAGAATGTTAATGACAGTATATCACACAGGGAATAGTGATGGTGATGGTGCCAATCGAATGTCAGTCTCTCGGTTTCATAGACATTACTTCTATAGATTTTGTTTGTTTATTATACAAATATTTTGATGTAATCCGAAATTAACCATAATATACGATAATCTCAGGGTACGGAAGTGATGAATATTTGAGGGGAGAGTGTTTTTGCACACACCATTGGAATAAATAAACAGTTTTTCGATTTTTGGGGTAATGAAAACGGACGATTCTGAGGGTTATTTATTGGCATGTGATGGCAATGAATGAATGAATGGAAAAAGTTTACTTTTCCCATTCGATTCTTTTGTATTTCTTTCTAAAGTTTCTTTCCCATTAATAGAAACTTTTTTCAGTGAATTCAATTCAATTGGACACGAAATTGGATTGAACTGAACCAAAAACCACTCTTTTCAATGTGAAGGATCTCTTCCAAATCGTGTCGTTTCTTTTCCCTTTAATGTAATACTTTCCCATTTACTTATTTATTATTAGTTTTTGCTGTTACATAATGTTATCAGTGATAAATTATTGGCCGCAAATCTATGGACATTATGTCGCAATCATTTGTGTCTTAGCGCTGTCACGAGTGAATGAACAGTATCTTATCTGACGGGTGATTTAAGAATATAGCGAAAGTGATTTATTAGCGGCTCATTTCACTTCTCATAATACTAACATTGTTTTTGCAGTGAATTATGCGGACTCAATTTGGGCGTACGATACACGGACAATGAATTATCTAAAAAATGGTATATTTGTTAAATGACCATTCCTAACCTCTTAATTTCTAATAATGAAGTCCTTTGGAAATAATTGAATTCCGTTGGCGAATGTCAGTCATAATGTTGACGAAACTCAATTGTTGTGCTTTCCTCTCATACCCATATGCTCGAGTGAATGCCGACATTACAGGGGAATGGTAAAGATATGAGATGAAATGGAATAGAATAGGGGTGCGATCCGAATCAAAAGAGAATGGAGAAAAATAATAATAAATGCTAAAGTTGCAAGTATCATAACCTTCCCCTATTAAACTCCCTAAAGTTATCCCTAATGTTATCCCCAACGTGATCCCCGCACGATCATCTGACACATTTTTCGTTATAAAATGTGCCCACTGATGGATTTTCTTCTCTTCGGGCATCGGTCCGTAAAATCGGTTCCTTCGTCCGAACAGTACTATCGGCAAAGGGCATGAAATTATTGGCAACAGTTGTGCCCAATTTTATGCTTCATGAACGATATATACGGACGATCCTTTGAAGTTATATAACATTTGCGTTTAGTTTCGTGATTGGATTTTTGTTTCATGATTTGAGTTAAATCATCCCTCAATAAATGAATAAAGTATGGAACTAAAGGAAATGGCGTTAAGAATAAAAATGAACGGATTCACGTGAAAAATTTGATTGCGTTTTATTCTTGCATAACAATTCAATGCTATTTCATTGCGTATCCCCAATAAATCCCCCGAATTTAAAGGTTTATTCTCTAAAACTAATGTCCCCAAACGAATGCCAAAATTTTGCTTTGATATACATTATATTACATTTGTGAAATATCCACGATATATCCACGATATATCACATTCCCCTCTCTCCCCTCTCTCGATTCCCTCACTTTTGGTCCAATTGCCAATTTTATAATGGTTCTGTTCGTTACATTATCGAACGTAATCGTAACCGTAAGTTTCTAATATATAAAAATATTTCTTTTATACCAATTTTTACACTCCAAAGAACTTTTGATTCTGACCGAATCTTTCACCGATCACAGTGCAAATTATTATTATAGAGAGAGGCGTGTGAATGATTATTGGCGATACAATTTTATGGTTATGGCACTTTATATTATTACATTTTTGGGAATAAAATTTCTATATATGAGTATAAACTATGAGAATATAAACTTCAACAATACGTGCAGATGAAAGCACTGATGAAAAACAGAGTACACTTCCATTGAGTATACTTATAATGCCGTTAGACAATGCATTCCAAATTATTTTAAAACATTTGTTTTTCTGTAAACATATCTAAGACATTGAAATTCTCATTTGAATATGTCTGATGTGACTTCTGATGGCACATTTTGTTTGCATATCTCCCGTCGAATCTTTTTTTACATTTTAAAGTATTCTGCACGTATAAACACGTATTACCATAAACAGGATTCTATTTCTTGTTTCAAATGCATATTCGATTATCGATTACAATTGTTGTGTATCCTGTGTTTGCATTGACATTTCCATTTGTTTATGCATTGAATAATGATTCATCTCTGATTCGATTCCATTGAAAATTTCACATTATACATTACACCATTTCCATTGCAATGAACAGTTAATAACGAATTAGTCTATGGTATTTCAGTTTTCTCAATTCCTATGCGGGAATAGAAAGGATCTCAATTTTTCCATTCTATTTATTGTGTGTGTTGTGATACTAAAAAACTTTAATGAAACTTTTTTCCACCGCAGTTTATATTACCTTTAACATTGCACTCTCTATAAAAAGAATAATGTTTTCTCGCAGTGAGCGATTGGGGGACCATAGGAAGAGGTCACAGTTGGAATTCTCAATGAGTTTAATAGCCCATAGTTTTAATAGGTATGCGATTCTTGTATAACAAATAATACACTGAACATTTCAGGCAATTTTATTATTAATATTATAATAGGGTTTTTGCTTAAGCTATTTGTATGGTGCTTTTGGGTTGGGGCTGCGGCCGAAAAATTTGTTACGTGAATGTGATGCGCTTCGATGGAGATTTTCATTTTGGCCCTGTTTTAGGTTCAAAAGGTTCGTTAAGAGTATATTTATGAGAGCACTGATATTAAATCACTCGAATTCAATTGTTTATCGATCATCCATCGGTTTATGATATCAGATTATTATGAAAAAACATGACATTCACAGGTTGATGTGTATTTAATATGCGGATCATCTTTGGAAAATCGGTAATAATTCCAGTTTCGGGATAATTCATAAATTATGAATCATAATCCTGTTTCGCTTCACAGGGGTGGGCTTAAAATGGCTCAAACAGATCTGAAATGTTTTTTGTTTTGGTATATGCTATATTTATATTCCCCATCATCATTACCGGTATATCACTCATGATGCAACTGTTGTTTGTTGTTTTTAGCATATTTAAATATTTTAAATTATTAAAATAGCCTCACCTTTTGACATTGCGGTTCACCGCGAATTGTTGACCTTTTGTTGACCTTTGCATGTATATTAATATTTGTTTTTCGAAAAGAACAGAACCCTTAAGAGGCTTAAAGTTGTTTCTGTAAATGCATATAATTATTTCCGTTTTAAGTTTTATTTGTATTTAACGTGTTTTGATAAACTCTTGAAAATGATATTTAATTTTCTTTTGATATTACTTCAGTCATTACATTACCGTTATTATTATTAATTCATAATACAATCTCTGATCCTCTCACACGCAATTAAATGCCCGTATATGAGAGGATATTTAATTAAACACTGGAGTATCCAAAAATGGCATCGCATTTATGTCCATATACCAAAGCATAACGTTAATACCATCAGAAAGTCCTAATGATGATTTCCTTTACTCTGAAATAATAATAATATATTATTATTATTATAACAGTAATACTCTAACGATGGTGTATATACTCCTAAACTTTCCATCCTTTGGCTGTATTCCCATACTATTCCCATACCCTCCTTTCTACTAATGGATTATGAACCCATAAGTGAATGACCATTTCAACCAATTTTGTCATACTGATCATGACCATTTTACTCTTTCCCATACAGAAATGGTCTCTCTCGAGTTGAATATTATACTGATGCTTATGGTGATACCGTACTGAACACATACGATCGATATTTATTAATGTCAAAGAGTAACGTTTGGCTTGAGGTGGCATATAGTTTTGGACTCTTCGACAAAGTCAGGAACCATTGGATTGGGTGAGTGATTTCTTAGCACTGAGACCCGTACTAAAAGGTTATTTATAACTGGTGATGGGAAATCTCAATTAATCAAAGACAAGAATTTTGGCAGTTGTGTATTGCCATGCATTTGTAGTGTTATTGCGAATGTCTGATATGCATTAATATTAAGAAAGTGGACCTTTACTTTCGAAGATGTATTTTTGATTGAGAAATTGCGATTGAATGCGATGCAATCGCTAATCCGATGGGAGTAAATGGAGCAAAAGAGTTTCAGACGAATTTGAGTGTGTTTTGGCAATATATTGTGCTTATATATTGTGCTTATATTTCTATTGATATTGATATAGAATCTAAATGCTTGTGTCACATGCTTATGTTAGTCTAGAATTAGGCTTTGAGTTTGACTCTTGAGCCTCACGGGACTCTCCTCAGGAACTAAATTAGAATCAATGCTCTTTATATGAGTTAAAGTACATTAATGTCAAAAGGGGTTCGCTGATGGAAGTAATGGCGAAAGGCTTTAGTTAATGCTATCATATTAAGAATTACAAAGTATAGGGTTGAAACGAATTTTGCTTTTTAAGTCAATTTCTCGACTCTAATGTTTATGCGAAAGTTTGTCTCTGTCGTGAGTCATTACCGAACTCTACAGTCACATGTGAAATGACTGACTCTATCATCCCCTTGCAATTGCTGCAAACCCCTGTGTGATGAGACAAAAAACGGGCAGAAATGCTTTTGACTCTTTTCCAGTGAAGTGAATCCAAAAGAAAGCAAAAAATAATCACTGAGGGATATACAATTTGTGAGGAAACAATACACTACAATATACTACAATACACTACAATGAGTCAATCAGAATGGAGTTGCATCTGTATCCTGACGTTCGATGGGTTTTCTCTTTCTTTAACGCATGGTTAACGTCGTGTGCTCTCTGCTCACTATGGTCTGACGGACCGAATGACTCCGAAATAAATGCAAAGGCATGACTTAAATCGAAACACCCCGAAGAACATACTTCCATAATATGCCCCAAACCCATTGTAGTCCAATGGGCTACCGAAGGGAGGAAATGCGTTTAAACCCAATAATTTAGTACGGTTTTATCCCTAAAAAGGGAAAGGGGATGAATGTGGGGGCACAATTATGACAATGACCGAAAAATGGTTAATTATAGTTAATGTCTAAAATAAGCATTTAGATTTGAGGTATTACAAAGTATTAGGGCTGTGGTGGTTCCACGTATACACAATTGTTAAATGTAAATGACTCAGGCAACAATGTCATTAGTGTGTGGAGGACCGTTTGTGTCTCCGCATCGGTGATGCTTCTATTGTGTTCTCAATTATTGTTATTATTTCACTCCCACACATATACACACATAAGCTTTATATATTCTCTCTTTATATTCACTGACTTTAAAGTCATTTGGTATTTTCTACGGACTCTCATCCCATTTCCATACCATTGAATTAATGCACCATAAAATTGAAACTGAGAGTTAAATGTGCTTTTTTGTAATATATATTTTTGGGGTGAATTTACTGAATGCACCGACAGTAATTGTGTAATTAGAGACGGGGATGAGTCTCGTTTATTCCGTTTTTGGACATTTTCCTTTTCTCATCGCAATGAGTTTAGTTTTTATGTAGATTTTGGCGTTTTACTCAAACACAGCGCGATATATGCAAATTGTATTAAGTTCAACAATGAGTACTTTTGTCAAATCATTTAATGGTTTATGTAAATATTTAGTCATTTGACCAAAAAAGACTCACAATGAACATACAGAATTATTTTTCTATTATAATAGCAAAAATGGAAAAATATTTTATTTACAAACAATTACTATGTTATTATTAACTCCGAGAGTATCACGTGAAATTACTTTTTCCATTGTAAAAATTTATTTTTTATTTCATTGACATGAAAGTACCAAATGAATTGTGAAATTTCAATGTACATATTGTTGCTCATATTGAACATTTAGTGTTGGGGTACGATAACGTAATAATATTGTGAGAATTGTGTCGTCTCTTTCAATTTGAATGGCCTTTTGCCCTACTGATGTACCATATTATTATTATCCTTATTCTAAAAGACTTCACTCTCTTCAGTAATGTGCGGATACGATTCATGTGATTCGTGTTGAAATGTTTATTCGATTCGAAAATGGGATGCGACACTAATTCACCACTAAATCGTCTCTCTCCGCACTCTCCCATTTATTTATTTCATTACATACTATAAGAGTCTAAAAGTATATTCGACTTTATTTTGCGAATACATTGAGTGTCGCGATTTCTGTTTCGTTAGGTTCGGTTCGTTACTCTACTATGGTCCATAAGCGTGTGTATGTTTTTCTCGATGCGGTAATGAGCATCGAATCGATCGCTTTCCATTTGCTGATTTCGTCGAGAAAAAGTGAGGGGAAAGGTTTTGGTTCCTCTATTTTCCTTCTCTCATTCCCCATTCTCTTATCCCCGAAGAGAAAAAAGTCGCTAAACAAATACAAAAATGGAATTTGTGAGTGAAGAGAATCGCCTCTGAAATAACTGAGTAAATCTATACAATACAATACTATACAACCGTTGTTATATCAAATTCATTCAAATATTAGGGTTCGTATCGATGTGCACAGAAATGGGTCTAAATTTAGCGTTCGTAAATTACATTTCTCCTTTTGTTGTTTATGTAAATATTCGTTTGTAAATTATGGAGTAATAATAATTCAGTTACAATCTGCTAATACATTAGAGTTAAATGGTTCTTTATTTAATGTTTTCTCTGATTCAACGGATCGATAATGTGGGGAATGCCTTTGGCAGGTGATAACGCAAATAAATGCAGGTAATGGTGATGTTTAATCTGGAAATATACTAATATTATATATTATATAATACATAATAAACACATACACCCGACACACTCAAATGCTTAAACCTATTTTTGGTTTGAGCCGAAAGCTCAAAGATAGACCCATCAACAGGAAGTGTTCAGTCATTTGCATCCATTCCCTTCCCTTTCACTTTCTCTTTTGACTCTGTTGTGCACTCTAAAACTGAAAACACTGATGTGATGGGCGTGTGTATGGGCATAGAATCTCTTTTTATACACATTAATATCATATTTTTTCTTTCAAATTTACTGCACACACTAAATATGTTAACATTCTTTTCGGTGTACTCTTTTACTGCACACTGTTACATTAAAAAAGGTTTTCAACCAATATTTGGGCACTCATTGAGAATGGCGATACGAACATGAATATAATTTAAAGAATTATCCGGTTTAATGTGTTTTTTCACTTCAATTTTTAAAGGATCATTTAAATTTGAAGATTTTCATAATAATATTTTAGCCAAAAATATTCTTATCTCTTTTTGCGTAATTTTTTGGAACACACTTTTAGGTCTAAAATATATGACTCTATTCCCAAATTAACATACCCTCGCACATAACAACAGTGTGCGCTGTTATCTCGAAACCTGCGGCAGTGATGCATATAGTAAAATACATTCCCGTTTAGTAAGTTATTATCCATCTTTGATGATGTCCTTCGGAGCACGTACATGCATCGTGGATATACCATGATGATCCATATGTGCTTCAGCTGCACGACGACGTACCATGACAATGCTATGATAATGCAGCACAGCATTGCATTGTTGTTTCGTCGCATTCAGTCATTTGGAATCCGTTGGATCGCGATCGTGAACGTCAATAGGAATGATGAACATTTTGGGTCTCATGTGTGGCATTTGTCGCACACCTTTTATGATGTTAATATGTTGCATGTCATTTGATGATTTATGTTTCATATTCCAATTTATATTATATCATGAGACTCAATAATAACGTTTTTCATAATGTAGTATAATGGTTTATGGTACCGCAGAGTATTCACATACCACGATCATACCTATTTGTGTGGTGCATGCAAAGCTCAATCGGGTCACTCCCTTTGACTCCGTACTCCGTACTCCCTGATAACGATACTAATTCTTGTGACAGTACCACGGAAACGAAACAGAGAAACACGGTAAATGTGAAAATGCAGTGTGACAAAAATCATATTTTATATATGATGCCATAAAAAATGAACGTTTTTGTTGCACTTTGCATTACATTTTCGGTTTTTGTATCCCTTTGGGGAGAGTTTGGATTTTGGCGGATGCTAAAAATATATGCTAAAATATGCTAAAATACGCTCTCATTTTTTAAGTGTTTAGAAATGATAAGAAATTCCGTTTTTCACGATAATAATTTTTTCAGTGTTACTTTTGTGTTTCTTTTTTAATGTTATGGCCCTTTGAAAATGGTATTCATGAAGAAACATATTCTAAAAGTATATCCCTTTACGATACAAAAATCGATACTTTACATGGAATTTTTGTATCAAAACTCCACTTATCATTAGAAATTTATACTGTTATATAAACAATCGCATGACACTGCTTTAAATTTAATTTTTTCACGAGAATTTTCCCAAAAATTGACTCATTTTATTGTAAAGGATTAGGACGGAGCCCATTTTATCACTGATCTTAATTTATATTTATATACGTTTATATGGAGAATATACAAAATCTCTGCAATGGCAATGGGCAATCATCTGAGAGATTATAGCTATAGACGTATAAATATTGTGTCCCTTATTTTTCCTTTTTCTTGTGTCTCTCTCTTCATCCTCCCATTTATTAGGGGATCAGCATCCAACAGAATAGTGTTTATATATGTCGAAGTATATCATTGCAAAAGCAAAATGTTCTGCTGTATTATCGTTTCCATAATGTACTGTACTTTAATAGACACTCTTTTTTGGAGATTCTTTAGAAGACGAATACAGTTAAAGGTAATTCTATGGTGTGATATCATGTCTTATATCAGTAACACCATCAGGAGCCGGCGCATGAGGATTTTTTATATCTAATGCTGTTGATATGTATTTTTGTGCTATTATCATGCATCTTTCAGGACGTGATGTCATTGTTGCGGATTGTTCATGAGTGAGATATGCTTTTAAACTTATATTGTTGCAGGTTATGGTTGTTTATCAGAAACAAAAACTCAATTCAATTGTAGACTCATGTTAATGCAAAATGTATTATTTTAATTGCATAAAAGAATTAAAAATGTAAATTATAAAACGCATTTTATGAGAGTAATAAAATTATTACATTCATCAATAGACACTATCGCTATCGTTGAGCGTTTCAGTTTGATTGTCTTATTAGTCTATGGCTTATGGCAATTTATGTATTACTCTCCTCCACAATAAATATAATACTATCCTTTTATTATGATGCTACACTCTTGTACAGTGCCTCCATCGTCATCATCATCCTCCGCCGCTTCTGTTACTATTGATAAGTGCCGCCAATAGACAGTACAATGCCAATACTCGAGCCAAAAGCAGAGGATTGTTATCGCTATGACCAAATACATACAAAGCCCATATAATAATATACACTAATAATGTACACTCGTGATGATGGTGATGCCCCTATTTTTGAAGTACTGAGCTGAGGAAAGGACAGGTCTTTCTTTGCATTCAGTTGCAGTATCTATGTATTAACGTCGGAGTGTCCCATGGGGTTATCTTTGACGAGGATATGATTCCGTAGGAATCTCCACTGAAGAATAGTTTTTGAAGGGGCTGATTCAGCTGAATCTGTTTTCTCTCATATATGCACTTAGAACATTCATTGCCATCATCATGCACCTCCTCTTATCTCCTGTGAATTGCCCCTATTGCAACATCCCTATGGAAAAGTGTCATTTTAGTATTTGTTGTAAAGCATTTGCTCTTTGCATTCTGCTGCCTCTGACTTCACATGCATCCCCTTATTGTATCATTCCTTTCCCCATTGAGAGAGAACCCCCAATTCTTATACCATCATCAATGTGCATCTTCCCTTTTGGCTGAAGCAATGGACCTTCGTTTTGGTATTCGTGCGTAATTTATCATTGCGTTATTCTCCCCCAATTGACTGAATCATAATTTGTTGATGTTCGTGTATATCGAAAATGTTTTTACTAAGAGTTCTCTCATTTTTACGCATTTCCTTTTCATATAATTTATATATTTTCTTTTGTCACGCACTTAAGTATTGTTAATTAAATTGCATTAATCATAAATGAAGAAATATAATTATTCTGATCGATTCACAAATGAATTACTTTTACAGGATTATTATTGTTATTATACTGATGATTCAATTGATCATTTTAATGTTAAATTCGGTTTCACTTTATATGCATCATCTCTACTCTCATCCGACAGTTCATTTCCATTTATATTCCCCGAAACTCATCATTACACCGATGAGGTCCAAACTCATTGAGTATGCATAGCCACGTGATCGAACATCCACAACACATCGATCTGCAGCATCCCAAATGCAGAAATCCCCATTTTCCCGTTGTTTTGTGTCAAAGTATTTTACTCTCATCCATTGAATTGAATATAATACAATTGAGAATGCTGATGAACCATTGGTGCAGATTGATACTGATGGAAGCTGATGATGCACCCGCTGATGCAGGAGCGTTAGAGCAGTGATCACACAAATGCAATGGGAGATTCAGTAATATTATTACCGCTGCCACTGTAATAATGTTTAATTTAGCTTTAGTGGTCCTATTCCATTGCCAAATATTCCCCCATTTAGCTTCGTGTACCCTAAAGACCAAATATACAAGAAAATAGTGTACTTTTCAAGGGTTTTAGTATTTATTTTTGGGTGGGATTAAGTTGAGTTAGTTCTATATATTAGTTCTATATATTAGCTCTATCCTTAGCTTTAGCCTTACAACGTTAGTCATCAATGGATTCATCAGTCGCAGAGCCTTTAATTGAGGGAAACTTTTATTTACTTATGAACTCCGCAATGAGACTAATTTTATTTGTTTGTTATTCTCAATTTGTGCGGCAAATTATTTGCCAAATTTGTCGATGACCTAAGGTAATATTTGAATGTGTAGCTTTTGTGGGAATATTTCGTATGTATATATGTATGTATTTGAATTCCCTTCCAAAAATTCGAGAGATTATCTTTCGTCTCTGCCATTTTCATTTTGGTTGAACTGCGCCCATATCCGTTCATTAATCAATTGGTAGGGTCGGAAATAATATATTATTCAATATAACCTAAAATTAAGAACATGTTATTAAATATAGACATTTGTTTGGCCATAATTCTATGAATGAGTAAAACTTATTGTATTAATATTAGAATTTCTGTGGAAAATGCAGTGAAAGTGATATTTTAATATTTTTATTACAATTTATTCAAAAACAAATATACTTTTATTTGCTTTTTAAAAAGTCTTTTGTTGAATAAAAACAAATGTAACATAAACATGCATCACTTATCGCTAAATGAACTGAATAAATGAATGAATTAAAATGAAACATAAAAAATATGGTGGAAAATTGCGATATTCTGAATATTGTTTGCACTTTTGCCATAAACAATTTAATTTAACGATTACTGATGAATGTTTATGGTCAGTTTTGTTCTTTTATAACCGAATAATTATTTTAATGTTCGTGCTTAATTAGAGACTCCGGCACTTTATCACTAAAGCGGTAAATTGTGTTTTTTCTTTTATTTTATTCAAAATTATTTAAATTACTTTATATACACATTCATATTCCGTAACAAATACCAAAATGATCCGCTCGTATAATGATAAGTTTCGTGCCTTTTGTTTCCTCATATTTTCCTTTTTCCAACACATGTCTATGCTCATCTCTCGTTCCGTGGAATTTTCGTGTATTATATTAATAACAGACGAGAGATATGCAATTGCATTGAGTTAAAAGTATACAGAAAATATATGGAGAGAGTCACTTCATCATCATCATCATCAACATGAGTTAGTAACGAACAGCAAAGAGAAAAGAGATAATATGCTAATGAACCAACTGAAGGTAATTACAACGCCATGCAAAAAGGAAATGTATTTTGGGATTCTGCAGAAACAGTGTTATGAGTGAAAACGTAAAACTTCAATTGATGGACCCTAATTTTTGGTGTACGCTTAACTCTGTGCATTTTGCGTATTCACTTTTCTAATTGTGTCTGCGTGTGTTTGACTGTGCTTTGGTATGTTACGTAATGCATTATCATTATTATTATCCTAAAATAAATATAAATTCATTGAGTTTGGACATTGAATAATAATCGGTCTTTTGTTACTCGTGCTGTTAGTTTAAGTCATTCGCATGCAACAATAAGTGAATATACTGTAATCTTTAAATTTAACAAAAAATAACTTTAGTAAAAAATTCTTTAAGATTCACATCATCGGCTTTCATAAATTCTTAAGACATTTTATCGGTCTCTTTCAAAAGATACACTAAAGATTCTTCTTTATTATGCATTTTTTCACATGAAAAAAGGATGCGCCGTAAAAATCGATAAATTACTTTTTCTGTCTTTTATCTCACTCATGGCAACCATCGCAATGAAGACGATTGTCATTATAATATCATACCCGAGTCAAGTGTCTTATTTTAAGTTAAGTGAGTGCAGTCATAGTTTGATCCTCATGAGGCATTTCGCTCATTTGACAATAATTCAGATATGATGTGATATCGTATTAAATGCCAAAGCAAACAAAATGCTCATTAAGTATAATTATGTTGCGGTGGGAAATTTTTTGGCGAACCTAAACCTAAAGCTATTGCGGTTCTGCCCTTTTTAGAGGGCTCAGGAATTAGTTAAATGTTATTATTATAAAGTAAATATAATTGGAGTGTCATAGTATTTAGTGGCACTGTGTTTAGTATCATCTGATGAGTACGAAATTATGATAATAATAAATGATCATACATTTTACTCGATGCTCAATGAAATTACGAGGGCTTTAGGTATGGTCTTTGGTCTGTTTTAGACAGTGTTTAGTCATAAAATCATCATAAACATAACTATGGTAATAATATAAAATATAATAAGTATAATACGAGTTTAATACGAGTCTCTCCTAAAATAGTGTTATTTGTTATCCCATCGCTAACGAGACTCATGTCGGTGAAGGCACTGTCAAGACACAGGGTTTTTGTTAGTTCCTTAGTGATTAGTGTAATTAAGAATTAGTTGTGTCTGAATTAAGCGTACTTTTATATTTATAAGGAGATTTGAAAATAACCTGAGGCCACTTTAAAGCATCGACAAAATAAATAAAAAGATTTTTCGGGGCATTAAATAGGATCGTATTTTTAATTTAATGTCACTCTACAGTATACGCTTTAGAATTTTGTCGTTCGTCTTTCACAAATTTTTGGCTTTCACTGCACTTTCCCCGATTAAAATGCAAACAGAGTTTACAATTTTATATTTTTTATATATATTTTTATTATACACTTAAACCCCTATAATGTAACCATACTGCGGCGGAGATTTTTCTTCACTATAAAGAGGATTTTACGTTAGAGAGGTTAAAATAGCAAAGGTTTATATGACTCCGGCCTTAACATTTATTCACGTTAGAGAGATTATTCACGCTAGAGGGGGTTCACGTTAGAGGAGTTTATGTGTATTTATATATATTGGCCTTTTAAAGCTCACAGCATGACGATGAAAGTTTAGTTAAAATTAGGGAATTTTATTTACTTTTAACATTACTTTTACTACAGACATAAGTTTTTAGATTTTACCATTTTTTACATTCGGTATATGATGTCTGTGGGCATAAATGATCTTCAATTTTACTATAAAAAATTTATTTATTATGCAATGGAATTACAGATTCAGACGAAATTTCCCGATTTACGCTTTACTTTTCGCATACTGATGCATCAGTCACTATGGTATTTATTTATTATGCACATTTGTGTGTCTCTAAATATATAAATTGATGCGAATATAAAACAACATATAAAGGGAATTGAAATTCACAAACGCAAATGTACCCCAAAACCAGAAATGCTCAGCACTTTTTAATCAAACGGAGAATAAAAGTAAAAACAAATAAAATAAGTGAAATGAAATATTTTTCAAAATGAAAATGTTATTTATTACATGAGTCATCACCAAAAATGCGCAAATCCCATGAACTTCTTTAAAGGAAAGAATAAATTTGTGAAAACTTAAGAATGTTTACTTAAGGATAATTAAACTCTGATGTCATGACATTACACTGTCATGACATTACACTGCCATACTATATAAATGATGTTTTAATTGGTCACATCCCTTAAATCATGATTTTATTCATGCCATCGTTACGGTTGCAATTTGCATACCTAAAGTCAATCATCTGTGATTTTTAATGTATTTTAATGTATTAATCACGCTCTTTGATAAACTGCCACAGAATATAATTTAGACACATGCATATGTAATGGACTTTCTTTGGTAAATATAAATCTCGAACCATAACTATAAATAAGAGAATGGAATTGATAAACACATTGAAATTGATGATTGTGTCCGCTTTCAGCAGATTAACAATTTTATTTAAGAACCCCCAAATTAAGCGGCATAAATGCAACTTAAATGCCACCGCAGATGATATACCACTTAAAGAGCACTTTTTTCGGCGATGGTTAAATAGTATAACATTCGGAACGGCAAAAGCATCCTCAATCCTAACACAATCATATTTAACTTTTATCACATTTGACACGCATGTCAATCATCAGTTATGATAAGTTTGGGATAAGTTTTTGTGAGCTCAGAACGTGCATAACTTACATAATATAATAAGAATTATGTACCATTAGACACACATCTGCCTCTTTCGGTCTCTCATATGCCCTTAAAAAATGATCATCCATCGTTTGCAGCATTATTATTATGATGATTCTTCATTCTGATAAAGAGACACTTAATGAGCCCCTTCCACAGGACCATAGTGGGGAATCACATACCATTGGCGAGCTTTGGCTTTGGCTTTCGGCTTATGACTTTGGATATTTAACTTATTACAACATACAACATGCAAACTATAATCTCATATACTCTGTTACGAACACAGTACACTCTCTTTTAAAATGGTATTATAATATAACGTAATAAGTTAAGAGATCGTATCACACGGTTAGCATCCCGCAGAATATTTCTTTTTTGTGGTATAATCTCATAATTTAAGATTAAATTATATATATTCGGTACTGATACATTAGGTATGGTGTATTTTTAAAGAAAAATAGTCGTGTATATTAAATATGAAGCATTAAACTTGAGTTATAAAAGTCTTTAACTGATACTTTTTCATGGTTTAAAGAGTATATGTTAAGAATGTTAAAATACACATATGAGTATCGCCAAAATTATTATCACGATTAGTCATATGATATATGATATTTCATATTTAATAACTGATGGTGATTGGATTATTATCGAATTGTCGACTGACGAATGCGTATTAAACGCTAAGCATTGTATATGAGAGGAGAGATGTATTTTCCTGCCGCGAGGTTTTGGGTGCAGAGTTTTGGGGGGTCCCATCATAGGGGTTGTTTTAGGGGATTTCATTTTGATTCTTTCATCTGTCATTGGAAATCGATGCGATGCGATATCACTAAAGAGAGGAATTAAATATTACTTTTCTATTTTTAATAAATTAATGCCGCTTATTATGGTAAAAAATGTATTTATAAAGAGCGGTCTTACATCTCAGATCATTATTCATATTTATAATTTTGATTTATTTGCCGATTCAAAATTACGATTAAAGAAATCATATTTTTTTCATCATTAAAATCATTAACATTTCTATTGATAAAATTGCTCTTTGTTCTGCACGTATATTATGCATGCCGTACGTTCGACAATACGTGCGGCAATAATTATTTGGGAATGAATATATTTAAATTTTATAATTTTGTATAATGCGTTATTATGCTTTAAAATTGGAGATATCAGATTCTTGAGAAAAGATATTACCATCGGAAGAGTGTAATGATGAGGGAATAGGACCGTTCGGCGCTTTGAAATATTAGGAAATTATGCAAAAGAGTGTAACATATATGCATTTGGAGTTAGTCATTCGATGGTGTAATTAATTTTATTACACAGACCAAAGCACATTTAGCATATAATAACCTCAGTAATTTCATAGAATACCCTTTATGCGTATAATTCTAATATATTCATCTCTATGAATATCAATGCTTAATGATCGTGGAGATAGAGTAATATTCTAAGTTTATTATGCATTTTCGTATATTATCTTTAATATTTATCGTTAACATTAACTGTCTGATTGATAATTATGATTATTTTTATCGATATAAATCATTATTATCAATTACATTCAAAGGTTACGATCCAATTTTGCAGGAGAAAAACTTAATGATCACACAGAAATTTTTCAGTACAATTAACAAATGTTAATCGTGTAAATTTAATTATTATCATACAAAAGTTATTTGCATTTTGTTTTTTATTACATGTATTATTGAATACTCTCATTTGTGTAATTACATTCACAATTAAGTTTTTTCTCTGCAATTACATTGCGGAATAGTATTTTGTTAATCGCCTCCGGATTAGGGTATCGCAATCAAAACTTTCGCGGACTCTGCTAAAAGGTGCTTTCGTGTAACGGCAGTAAATTGTGATTATATTACGAGTATAGAATGCCCGTGTTTTCAATGGTATCAGAGTGATTCGGATTTTATGAGTGGATTTTGGTGATTCGAGAGAAGGGATTTAATCCTTCACAAATGCACAGCGAAATAACACATTCACTCATCTGAGATGAGATTAATCAGTTGAGAGATGTTTGATATAAATTGAGGAAACACTACGTGTGGGTTTATGTCGTATATATTTAACGATAATAAATTAATGAGTCATGTTTTGTTATTTCTCTCGTGTTTATGCCGAATATGGTTAAAGTATGAACCAATGTTTTGGTACATTTCTTTTAACCCTTTAGATGCAGACATAAGCAAAATCTAATGTTTCCATAAATGTTTGAGGCATTAACAGACGCAACAAATGTGAAACAATTATTAATATTTGCATATCCGCATCTAATTTTGTTTTCACTTTTACAATGTAAAAATTAATGATGAAAATGTTTGCATTACTCAACGAACGGAATTTACTTTATGCTTTTAATTATGATTCACTTATTTTGCGCGATGTGTGGTCAAATGTTACCATAAGCATGACCAAAACGTAACAGAGATAAATGATGGATGCTTTTAGAGGATACGTAAATGTTTACTGATATTTATATGCACATTTCGCCACAACAAGAATTAAGACTATGGTTTTAGTGACGACCGTCATTCACCAATCGGTATTAAAATCTCTCTCCGGTCTGACGGCGCTGGTAAATTGTGGTCATTGTTTATCTGACTCCCGCTGTTTCTGCCGGTGGTATATCCCTATTAGAGAGGCATATCGATATCGGAGACTCCCCTCCACTGCCCCCCGTAACCCCTGTAACCCCTATAACTATCCTTAAGCGCCCACCTCTTCAAAACTCTTAAATGCGCCTCTTAAATATCTCTTATACATGATGCACTTTTATTTTATTACAACACGAAGAATCACGAAGAATAAGAAGAGTCACATTTGACTTCTTTATATGCCTTAAGGCACCATTATTATCCATTCGTAACCTTTCTTAAGCATCGGGGGATAATATATTATCGGCCATACTCAGTGCTGCTGAAGATTGGAGACGCTAATCTTATTTCATGCGTGAGGATACTTTTTTGTGTGCCCTTTAAAATGTGACTGTTACTTAAGTAATGAGATGAGTGAGAGGGATATGTCTATGCCATGCCATGCCATAGGCCATGGCACGAGTGATATGAGAGACACCGTATGTAATATTATACCTCAAATGAAAGACCGTCTAAAATGCGAGGTATGGTAATATGTCACCAGTTTCTTGAAATCACCTTTCACTGTTGTGTTGCAACTGACTTTAGAAAGAAGAGTAAAGATTATATTTTTTGCTTTTACCGTAGAGCAGTGACTGATTTTCTTTTAAAGATACCTCTGACCCTGAGACTTGATCTATGCACTGACGATGGCGATGTCAGTGTGAGATATATTAAAATAGAGAAATACTCGATTGGAATGTGGTTCAATGTGATAAAAGTTAAACTCTAATGTCCTCTCACTCTGCCCCCGACCGATGCACCGATCTAAGGACGCAAATGCTCATGATGAGAGGTCTTAAATGTACAGAGTGTACGTACATATTCAGATAAGAGCCTTCTTTTGCGGGAATGTGATTGTGATGTTTGTGATCACAGAGTGATTATGTTGCGCTTAATGAACGTGCACTTTATAATTGGTAATAAATAATTTTGGATTTGATTCAGAGATTGAGAAAAGCAACAAAAATGTTTTAATTTAGTATTCACCGCGTTTATTCGAGTCATTTCAGAGTGCACATAACTGATAAATATATACATATATAAATTTTATTTTAGTACATACATTACTGAGCATTATAAATACCGATAAATATAGAGGAAAGTAAAACATAAAATCGTAATTTATCTAAAATTTAGGGTTAATTAAAGGGCTTAATTAAAGTTTCGAAAGAGTCTCAAAATCACGAACATTCGCGATCATACAAAATTGCTACGTTTATGATCGTTTCAGTTTTACGGTGTCATTTAACCGTTTCAAAAAATGAACATTCAATTTAATTTGGATTTTTCTTATTTTTTGTCGGAAACTATTTATGGGTTCACATGGAAAATAGACTCTGATTAATTTGAATTATATGGCGCTGAAAGTTCCACACTCACAGTGTCGTGACTAATGACTCATTATTGACTGTGCGATGAGAGCAGAGTCTAAGGATCATCTGAAGAGACTCCCTTAAGAATAAATGTGTTTTTAATTAGTAACTTTTGGGATCAGAACTTTTGCAGTCCGATGATTCCCTTTTGGTGGTCCATTATGGTGATTAAAATTAGGATTTCCCGGAAAACGGATATCCGATTATATTGAAATTTGTATATCATTTCGCTGTTGAATCAACAATTATCAAAAGAACATTATACAACACTGCATATTAATATCCATTCTCACGTGTAATAAAATAATTTATGCGTATCTAATTCTATTTGTAAATACGTGCATTTAATTCACATTAAATGGAAATTCTCTTAAATTGCTTTTGATTCT
>LBFL01002369.1:25188-63419 GCA_000988845.1 Hypochthonius rufulus
CATTTTCAATTACCTATTCTCATGTTCTCGTCGTTATAAAGAAAATATTTATTTTATACGATTAACTGTCATTCAGCGATGTAACGATACGTGTCGAAAGTCTAAAAAATGTCAAAAGTTCTGGAAAAATTACGAGTTTAATGATTATACAATGTTTTTGCGAAAATCTTTAAATAACATCCAAAATTATTTTAATGATTATAAAATATTCCCGTAAATATATAGTTTCAGTTGCAACACATGAGTATTGATTACAATTGACGTGAAATTAACTAAAATCCCTAATCTCAAAAATAAATCCCAAATGTTACTCAACGGTAATCCCTTTCTTAATTTTCTATTAATTTTTTTGAATAACATGACGTATCCATATTATGTAAATGTATGTAAATGTTTTGCCGCAAAACGGGAGTACTTTTTACTTACTTATTTGTTTGGATCCCCAATTTCTTATAGTTTTTATCAAATTTGTTGCGGGTCTTTATATTACTCTCACCCCAAAGACAGTTGAACATTTTGATCCATTTTTGTTATTTTTAGAATCGATGAAATATTTATTAGATTCGGGACGGAACTGTATTTTTCAAGTAGAAATTGCAAAATTTGCCAAAATGATCATAGAGTATCATCGATTCCATTGTTTAAAATTTAATATCCATTCCTACGCTCTTAACTCCGGTATGATCCTTTAAAAATTCCTCCTCTACTCTAATACCCTCTCTTAAAATTACAATATCTAAAGGAACAATACTTATATTGAATACAAATATCCAATTACTTTTTATAAGAATGTCTTAAGGACTATCGCTTCACTATTAGCAATTACCTGTACTGTTCCATAGCAGATCATGACCATAATCAATCTTTTATCACTGTATTTGTTGCACTGCCATAACCATAATATTAATAGTTTCACTTTTCAGTAATAATTCCAATGAATCCCCATCGGGCCAAATGTATGAATATTTGGGGTTATTATTGTTCATGGGGCCGTGGACTACGGTCGGAACCGATAAATCACCCGCCAGGGATATGTTACCATTGCCTTTTTGTGGGCGATTTTTACATACACTATCATCAATGATGATGAAAATGCATTATCATTAACAATTGTTGAAGCAAAATGAGATGAGATTTCTGTCTGTGGCGGTGTGAGAAAAGTCAATTGAAATTAAATATATTAAAAGGAGAGTCGACAATGGTAAATCACTTCAGGAATGGGCTTTTCAAATATTAAATTAATTATTAAAGAATAATGCGTTAAATTAAATATCTCAGAATTAAAATTATTCATAATTAATCATTCAGATACCGGTTGGATTTACGTAATAAAACTTAAATGCTTATTATTCACCTGAGAGATTATATTAGTGTATTTGCATCGTTAATATACTTGTGCAATGCTAAACCCAATAATTAGATATTTGAAAATACAATGACATGTAAAAAATTTCTATAATATTTAGTCTCCGTTCAACAATGTAATTATCAAATTACCAGATTTTTTATTAAATAAAAAACAAATTTAATTCAACTGAATGAATGAACAGCTGCAAAGAAATGATATTGTCTTGTGTAATGGGATTTGCCTGTACCCTCATATTTCCTTTATTTTTAGTTTAACTTTCTTTTACTTATGACTATTGACTCTGTCATAGTTGATTATTGTTTTTCTAGTGTAATACTAGTGTTTGTGCTGCAATAAGTTGATAGTGGTTTTTTGGACAGTCTTAAGTGTTGTTTTGAGTCGCCATTATTCCGTTTCTAATTATTAATAAAGTCTTTAATAATCTATTTAATCAATAATTTTTTAAAAACAGTTTTTCGCAGTATTCAGTTGCCTCTAATAATTAAATGTGATCGGTGTACACTTTATATGTGATTTGCAATTTTTCCATTTATTTCAGCGATACGAATGTAATTTAACTATGAAAATGTGCCTCTAATTTATTAAATATTATTAAATATGTAACATTTAATAATTTATAAATGTGTGGATTTATACGGAGATACTTCCCAATGGATCCGCCACCATTGTGGGGGTGAACTGAAACAGGCATATCAAAGATCAGTTAATAGACAGAAATGGTAAATCTCTATAATTATAATGAAAAAAGTTTTCCCAAACTCAATGGGGAGCTAAGGGAACATTAAGACTGCTCTCATCGCGAGCATATACCTTTAGGTGAAAGGTCATAGATAGACATAGTGTGTTCATGAATTGAGGGGGCATCACCAGTATCAAACGATATATTACTGAATACGGTATGCTGTGTACACACACAGCACAACTGCAGGATCATTGGCATTGATTCTCATTTTGCTTTTTCCATTCTTCAGGCGATACACACACATACATCGGCACATTTCGAGTTCGAAGAGACGGGCGGTGTCTGATTCCTCTGACGTCGAAGTGAGTGGGATGTGGCGATGGTGATCCCAATGCCTATCGCCAGGTGCGGTGCGGTGCGGTGCGGTTCAGTGCCGTGTTTCAGCAGTAAGTTGTTCCTCAATTCGAGCTCAGTTCTGTTTATGTGCATCCGTACTGAACAACTCTCGCACTCTCTGCACTTAATGAGTCTATGGGTATATATGGTTTTGAGCTTTTGTATCATTCATTTCGATTATCCTTCGCAAAGACTATGGATTTAAAGACTTTATGATAAAATAACTAAATTTTTCAGTTAAATTTATTTATTATAAATGATTATTTATTAACTTTTGAGAGATTTTATATTAATTTTGTTTCTAATTGAGTGACTCTTTGAACTTTTCAGAGACTCGCATTAACAACTTTTTTCATTCTTAAGTATGCAATTTATTACCGTTGAAAAAAGTGACATTTAAATTTGTAATTGAATTGAATTTTGTGCTTCCGAAACGGATATTCAAAAATATCTCAAATAATTGATTAGAGACGAAACTATTGAAATTAATTCAAAATGAGATATGACAATTCAATGGAAAGAAATTATTGCAGAGATATGAATGTTAATAATTCGCGGAGAGAATCGCAAAGTGATCGTTCCGCGAATCAATTATGCAGTGAATGCGTTTATAATGCTCAAACAGACGTAACTGATAATAGTACTTTTTCATCGGACTCATCATTGTCACTGTTACCATTAAATTTAACATCATCATCATCATCACCACCATCATCATCGTCATCGTCATCATCATCTTCGCTTATATCGTCTCAATTGTATCATCATAAATATTTTAATGGAAATGTGTCGTTGCGTCTAATGACTGTTCATAGTATAGTCCTAATGTTAGTGTTTCTCTCTCCGTGTACAATCAGTGTATCATTGGCCAAACAGGGTATGTAATGATTATCATTTCACAATGATTTACTGCGCCGCGATTTTCAATGTTTTGCCACATTTTGAGGGACATTTTTTGTAAAAACAATCGTTACGCTCTTTGAAATTAATTACTGCACTGTTCCTGCGAAAAATAATTATCTGAGCGGTGCAAAGACGTTGATATATATCATTTTTTACGAGGCAATTGTCGGTAAAGAATTCCATTACCGGACACATTCTTTTGATTTTTTCAACATAAATGCGATGACAATTTTTTTGTCAGAATCTTTTTCTTCCATTTTCTTTCATTTGTATCTTCTCTCATGCGTTGTGTTTCTTCATTTTTCTCTACACATTCAATCGTTACACTAATTTTTGGCATACTTTACCATACCTCTGACACTTTCCCCCATCTTTAGACGGTATATCTCTCTCATCAGTGTCGACTCATGAGTGTCGTCTTTGAATTTTCATTTTTTAAGGCCGCCTCTGCCCGAATTTAAGAATCCTTCAGATATGTGCGTTTTACCAGATATAAGTACAGTGAAATTCCCGAAAAGTACCGATTGAGAGAGACGAACCCATTTGCTAAGTCAGTGAAGCGTTTTTAGAAATTTTCGGTCCCATACTATACCATAACAATATAATGCTGTATTTTTCTCATTTCTTTCACTCTCCTCTCATATGAAGAGACTGTCTCATTGCAAATGTTATTTCGCGTTTTTTCGTGATGCACTTTTTGCAATGCCATTGAAGCGTCGGACCGAATCACTGGCAAAATACAACGAAATTCCTCTCATACAGTGTTAACACACTGATTCTTAACAAATTTTATGTAATCAATAATTTGGTGTCAGTGAATTGATGATTTTAAAAATATAGTTTTAAAATAGAGCTGAAACAGGGGTTTGTTTCTCGTGCCTCACTCTGTATCTTTGTGTGTGTGCGTGTAATTAATGATTGTCTTAATTGAGGTTCAATTTACAGCACCTTTTGCAGTGTTGAAAATGAAATACTTTTTGATTAATTTTTCTTTTCTTATATTTTATTTTTGTTTAATTTATTTATCTCATCTCATGTATGTCTGTAGCAAAACAGAAGAAAATTAATTATAATTAAATTAAATTAATATAAAATTAAGCATTTAGAGACTCTCCAATGTCCTTCAAAGGAACTCTAAATAATAATAACATATATTTATAGTAAACTTGAACTTTGCGAACCCAATACCCCTATGCGCTGATTTAAAGAGAGTACAGTAAAAAACCACAAAATCCTTTCTCTTTTTTCAATAACATTCTTTTGCATCAATTCATGAATCATCGTATTCTCTTTCTATTCATGGATGATGATCCTCAAAACCTGAAAATCCCTCTTAAGGAATCCCCTTGAAAAGTGTGGTTAACACTGTAACCACTTTTTTGTGAATACCCTCATATGTATCGAAAGGTCCAATACAAGTCCTGTTTTCTTATTGATTGTGTAGGTACAGTGTCCACGTATTTGTACCGCGTCCATGTCCCGGATTCCATTAGCAGTACCCACCGATTCAAACTCTTTTTGTTGTGATTCTTCTCTTTTTCAATACGATGATTCTTCTCTGAGATGTATGAGTTGTTCCATCAGTTGTTAAACTTAGTTATAGTGTGTTACCAAAAGATAGTAATATTCTAGTTATGGTTCTGCACTCTCCTCTATGCGTTACCCTACGTTAGTTAACTCAATGGTAAAGGTATACGTAGTGATTGGTGTGCCTTTGGCTTTTCGCACACAAATTGCTTGAAATTCCATTCTGAAAGTGCATTCGACAATAGACGAATGACCAATTTTCGAGTTCCCTTTTTTCTCGCGTTTCATTGTCTCTACACACAGTTAGACCTGTGCCGGTACTATTCTCCTATTGTAGAGTCAGATTCAAGTAGATGATGATGATGAAGAAGAAGTGGTTTTTGGTTCTCCTTTTTTATTATTGATGCGACTGTTGTCTGTGTATGTTGAGTATTATATAATAAGGTTTTTGCCGTAAATTTTCCTTTCGATGGTTAATGGCCATTGGCATTGCGGAGCGATCTTTACATATCCTTATATAATCCCACATACAATAGCCATAGTAATGTTTCATTACCTTCATTTTGGTGGCAGTTGTGTGACCTGTTGTTATGGAACATGTGAATTGTCAGTTAATAATAATAACAGTATTGTTATTTTAAGCATAAGAATCACGCAGAAGAATACCAATTTAAAGATTCGCAATTTTTGTTATGTTTTCAAATGTTTTAAAATATGAGAAAATCATTTTTTCGCTGAAAAAATTTCCTTTCATTTTATAAATTGAGCATTGAAATTGCTTCTGAAATGCGTTCCGTACACAATGAGCACACATTTATGGTGAAAAGAGGACACAACAATTGCATCCGCCTAATTTAAGGTTTACCGTATTAAACTCTTTTAGCTAAACACTGCATTTAAAATGTATAATAAGGATATGATTAAATTCTTTCAGAGGAAGTATCAAATAATGACAATAAAATTAAAGTAACCGCAGGGATTATGAGATTATCATATTTTATTTGTTCGTGATTTTTATTGTCTCTTTCATCATCACATTCTTTATTATCTTTCACTATGACTTTTATGACTTTAGACACAAACAAAGACAATATACACCTTTAGACCATTGAATGTCGTATCGCATATCATTCCCCTACACAATTGAGAATGACGATCATCATTACCGGGAATAGTTTATGACTTATAAAACGTTTAACCAATTATCGTCGGCAGTGAATTGCATATAAAAATATTATGTTGAAATGAGTCAGAGTAATATATTAAAAACATAATCACAATTATGCGTTTTGCCTCAATTCAATGACATTTATTGCGTGTCAATCTTCTGATAGTTAATAATATGAGTTTAATCATTTCAGTGGTTTTTACTCATTTTTATTATTATTATTTTTTAATCTGATTTAAGACTTGAAATTGGGATTTAAATTTGAATCGTAATTTATCTTTAATTGGAATTCTGTTCCGTAAAGGAACTCATTTTGTTTTTACATATTTTTTTCTAATTTCATTCAATTATATTTATAATGATTTCTCATTAATAATTCGTGTCGTGTCAAACTTAATACCCGAAACGGAAAAGGCAAATGTTTTGGGCACTCCTTTATTTAAAAGAATTTCTTAAAAAGGAATTACAGAATTAATTATCATGTTACTGATGACTCTGACCGCTCTGACACAATCCTTTCAATACTTGCAACAGAAGAGATTTTAATGTACTTATTTTTGAATTTCCAATATATTTATTTCTTGTAATGTATATAATGTATAATATATAATGTATAATATGCTTCTCCCCTCCCTAAAGCAGAACTCTGAACAATTTTGTAAAAAACAAAAAAAGATAAATTTCAGGAGAATATAACTAAAAATGGTTGATTCTCTGATCATTCAACTTTTTCTTATTTTTCCACTGATATTTAAACCGTCGCAATCTTCTGATTCGCAATGCATTTGCCTGTATCTGTACTCCATTATCAGGTATCAGTATCAGTTTTCAGAGTCTCTCTTATTTTTTTCTTCGCATCTCTTCTCTTCTCTTCCCCATCATCAGCAAGTACCGGTTTTCAATTGGAATAGTCCCCTCCGCACTCACACAAACTGTGCTTTGAACTTGAAAAGGGCATACTCAAAATGGCAAAAATGCTATGAGAGTTGAAAATAGTTAAACTAATGAAATACCGAATCAAATAATACCGAATGAAATACTCTGTAAATATCAATAATAAATACCGAAACGACTATGCGATTATGCGATTTTCCATCGGAAAGTAAACCGATTCTAAAATGTCTCATTAATAAGGGGAAAGTACAGTAAAAAGGCAGTCTTAAGACGACTCTCCGAAAATAACACTTTAAAAACAGTATAACGAGAGAGGGACATGACTATGACATACACTGCATACGTTATATACAGGTATACCTGTAGTAAGAACGTTATAAAAGTGCAACTTTCTGCACAGTCTCAAGTGGGGGTTAAGTACTTTTAAGTGTCGCTGCAATACTGATACGATATCAAAGAATTTGTGTGAAAAGACTGTGTTTGGCTAAATTATTGACGCTGATAATGATTATACTCCCCTCAGAGGTATATAAAGGTATATACTTAAAGAGAAAGATGATAATATATTTATGAGCCAAAATGGTATCGCATATGTATATGATCGTTCGCCTCTGCATTTAGTGGGCATTAAAGTGAATAGTGACAGCGCAAAGATATATAAATAAAAGTTTTTAGGGATTAAATTAAAAGCAAACATTAAACCACTTGAGTTGAGACCATTTTAGAGGTTTATTCATGTGACCGCTCACATGTGATATACATTGTGATTTAAACATGATTTTCGAGATTATTGTTTATTATATGTTTATTAATCATATCCCTAAATCCGGAGTAAACCTTTGGAATACACTTTAAATCCAAACAATTGTTTTGTTAATAATAAATGTGATATTCACTTAAATGGCACATCATTATTATATATTCGAACCTAAATCCTGATGCAAATATAATTGTTTAGATTTTCAATTAATAATCACACATATCATTGGAGTGTCTCATTTTAGGTTAATATTATTGATTATTTAAATATATTTAAAAATAATAAATTATTTAGCATTTAACCCTATTTACCAAAAGGGAGAAATAATTTTATTATCGTTAACATCGTGATTTGATTAAAAAATATAACGATTAAGCGGAGGCTCTTCACTAATAACTGTTTGCGTATGATGATTAAGTCTTTTGTTGGAGTTTAAATTAAAACAAAAAATTATCAAAATATGATCATAGACAAAATTAATTGTAAAAGGGGAGGCGCCGCATAATTTACCATTTCGTATGTATTATGTAATGTAAATGTACTCGTATTACATTTTATCATTACATTTTATATCAGAATAAATTAAAACCGTGGGAAGTAATAGTGTTATCGTACAATTATATCTCAATGATGGTAAAAAATAATTTTTAAATATTTATAATACAAAACTCCTCAAAAATTGTAAATAAAAAATGAATTCCCCATAAACCTAATTCTTGAAAAACCCATTATTCGCCACTCACAACAGATTTATATTTTCATATATTGATTAATCTGTACTTTTAAATATCAATTTATCTCCATTTTTCTTGCATTAGATAATTGATATTCATATTTTATGTGTATTCTTAATTCTTTTGATATCGAAAATGGCATATGATCATAAAGAGCCGACACTTGAGCCGAATCATTATCGTTTTTTATCCTAAAGAGAGTCGTGGAATAAAGAAAACTCAAGAAATGTACGTTCACACTTTCACTTATCACTAAAAGGAACAAATAACTGATATAACTTTTGTCCGTGTCATGTTCAATGCGGATGTGTTTTATATATACACCGTACAATGGTAAAAGTATCCCGAAATGTTTCTTATGAAATGGATTTATATCTTTTGGTTGAGTTGAGGCACATCATAATATACAATACATTTCAGTGTTAACATACTGTTGCCATTGCGTGACATGCTGAAGATTGTAGATGCTGGAGAATGGTAAGCATTGGTGAGCAGTCGTGACATGACAACGCCGTAGCTCCTGACGGACCATCGTGCAGTTAGGAGCACTCTCTTCAGATACATGATCCTTTGACGCAACAGTATACAGTGCACTCACAGTACGCCACACATACACAATATTCATATACACAATTACACAGACACAATTCACAATACTCTTTGTTAAGGGGTTTGGAGGGCATATCATAGAAGGGAATAGTGATGTGCATGCTTATAATGAACATGTTCAGGTGTGATTCGCATGAATATGGAGGAATGAAAAATAATTGATACAAACCTCAAGATGCAATGTAAGGACTGTGTGATGTAAGAACTCTGAGATAAGTAAATTTGGTTTTCGCCGAGCATTGCGGTGTTTTGCTCGAAGCGTTAGGATTTTCGTCAGCACTTCCATAGTTTCGCGTGAACTTTCATCTCATTTTAGATCTGATATTTTATTTCTTTTACCCTCAAAAAGGTATTTCCTTTTTTCTCTTTTTCCTTCATTTGTCCCTTGCAATTGCTCAGTCAACCAAAACACACTGACCTCATATAAAGCAATCGGCATCGCATGACAGTCCATGTATGTCATTCTCTAACGATGATTGGAGGAGACGATCGTCATCTTCGCTATCGTATTGTAGTTGATCGTCATGATCGTCATTATCATGATTCGTTTGACTTTGAAACATTCGCACGGCGAATGCATTGAGATACGTGAATGTGAAATAATTGACTATAATCAGATACATATTCGGGTACTGATAACTAAAAGTGGTCCTTAAGAAGCGAAAGTGAGCGGATGATTATCCATAAGAAACTCACTATGACCAAATTACGTATGATTTCATTGCACTACTATCAGCTTTTTGTACATTCCTCCCCCTCTATTGAACCCCCCCTTATAGTTCACCCGGCGTTAAGTATTCCTTCTTTTAGTGTTGGATCCTAAACGAGCCTCAACCAGAATGAGAGAGGGGAATGCGATGAGCAATAAGTATGGAGGAAAAAGACATTGAAATGTTTGTGTAGAGACGCGCCCTTTACCTTCATTATTACCTTACCTCATACCCAATACCTGTATTATAACTACAAATGGCACAACTCTCGAATGCTTAACTCTCAGGCACCGGAGGAGTGATTTTTTGCTGCAGCGTTTGCCATATGTGCGTGATTATGTGCGTGATATCGTGAAATTTACTTTGGATCATACTTTTGCTATCACTATCGTTGAGAAAAGAGAGCGAAATCCGTTCCTACTGATGGTGTTCATGTATTACATACGTATATGATGTTCGTTCTTAAGATTGTTGTGCCAATTTTGTTGTATTACATATGAAGAATCATATACTCTTTTTTCGCTTTCCCTTTATTGTTGTAACATAATGGTCGATAGTGATAGGCCATCGGTACGAGTTATGGTTATGATTATTATCTGTACACAGTGTACAGTGCACTCTGTCTAAGGTTGAGGATGAATTTCTTTTATGGGATTTTAAAATTATTTTCTACTTTAAACGGTTATTGTTTACTCCTCTGACGGGTCTCATATTTTATTTCTTTTATTCGGTAATTAATTTTACCGTAATTGGTTTTGCAGACCCAAACCAAGTTTTAAGGTTGGATCTGTTTAATTGCATTATTTATGTATAAATTATTCGGTGTCATTATCCTCTCGAAGTTTGGGTCGTGTCACACGTATGTCGTGTCACACTCCCGATATTATTAATAAGAATTATTCAATATTAATATGGGAAATGTTAATTTTTATTGTTTCATAAGAATTTCAAAGTCCCTATTCTGTCACTTACAAATGTGCATTTCTATTATATCCTCCTTTTTATTCTCCTCATACATGTACTTAATACATACATATTACATGATATTACATAATACCTGAAACACTCTCATCTCAATCTCTATTATTGGATTGACGCATATGAATACATTGTATAAGTAATAAAACAGCAAAAGTTGATATGCATGGGAATATGAAATTGTTGTGCGTGAATCGCAGTGTTACGTCAATAGGGCGCTGCAAAATAATAATCAACACGAAAATGAAACTTAAAGATGTGAAATTTCTTCGACGATCCTATAGATGCATGAAAATGGTCTCTTTTCTCGTTTCTCAAATTATTATTATTCATTATGTTTGAAAAGGGCATTCAATCACAATTGTTTCGCATGTGTCAGTCGTCTCTCTCATACCCTCGACAAACAATTGTTGCAATAACTCAACGACAGTGTACTTTTAAATGCGTTTTCGGAGCGTCTTTTCAAATCATTATTATAATACATTATTGTTTCTCATTTCAAAAGTTTTGCCTAAGGTTGAGGTAAAGGAACGGGTTAAGTGTGTTAATGTGAGGAATGCTGACATTGTATGTTGCAATTGTATACGCACATACAAAACAAAACAAAAAACAATGAAATTTTATTATATTTTAAAAGCATTTAATTTAATGTGAAATATGAAAAAAGGTGCAGAGTAATGTATTGACAGTTCAACACTTTATTTGATTGGATTTATTTTTGGATCGTCTCAAATAAACGGCACGGCACTTGACTCTGCAAATTATTATCATTATTGAGTGGACCTTTGAAAACCCAATGAAATTGTCTGTCTTTAGAAAAATAAAGCCAAAAAAAATAAAACAATTGTTGTGCCGTACTTTTTGCGTTTAAAGTCACTGTTGACCAATTTTGTGTGTTTACGTTGAGATTTACCATTTATATTTCGCAATATAATAATGAGAAAATACCAGAGCCGTGCCATGCATGTGTGAGGCCATCCTTAGAGCATGAATAAGCATGACAAACAATAACATGCATTCGTCCCCAATCATTGAGTGATTTCTTCAATCGTTCCTCAAACCACAACCGTATGAATCGAAACTAAAAATTCCTCAAAACTCATTCCGTCATGAGCCACATGAGCATTGTTGTTTAAAAGGGCATTCTAAAAGGGAATGCGATAATTCCATGCGCAAACAGATGGAAGTTTCTATCCAAAAAGTCTTTAGTCCAATATAATAATAACAATGATGATGATGGTGATTGCCAAAAGTGTATTGTGTCTTCAGATTTGATTTTGTGGCATCGTCTTTGTGACTCGCATGATCCTCAGATGAAAGATCTCTTTTTGCACCTTTTCCCTGTCTCTGGTCTCTGCGTTCATTCTTTTAAATTGAATAAATTATCATATGTGACCCCAAAGGTTATATAAATTTATATATGACTTTTTCATCTGAGGGTACCATTAAAAACAGAGGAAAGAACCTGCTGCTGTCTTAGGAAACATTTTATGGTATATATTCTCAGGTTCTTCTTCTCACATACACATGCACATTCTTTTCCCTCCTCAATAACCATACCAATTCCTTAGTCCACCGCTGTGATTTCATCCCCTACCTTAAGACTTAAGGAACTTATTGCCAATGAATATGCTGTTAGGGTATGGTGCTAAATAAACACACCATAAGATGGATATTTTTGGTATTACTTATATATTTTAGGGTACGGCCACACCATGAGATTTACAGTGTTACATACTGAAGATGATTATTATTATGTTTACCTTTCACCTAAAGTTTATCTAAGATTTAATACGCGTGATTTTGGGGCACTGATTTTTGACAAACTCTTGTTTAGTTTGTAATTCTATTTCCTGTATGTATTGTGTATGTATGTATTTACTGTGGTGTTTAGTGTCATTAGTGTCTGCGAACCCTGAATATTTAAATCCCTTAAGAAAATAGGGTATGAAAACTTTTCTCATTTATTATTGTAATGTTATCATATGTGTAACTTTAAAAAGTGTTCACTGATGAAACCACATGTGAAACACCATAATACGGCATGTGTTTTCTGGGAACAGATTACTATCGACCCCAATGGACGGGTCTCATAGACTGGGATGAGGGGACTCTAAAAAGTTTCATATGGAGCCGTTCATAGTTTCATGCACATACATTATTACATAGAAATTCTATGATAGAATATTATATTTGAAAATGTTGGATGATAATGGCCAATAACACTAATATTTTGTTTGCTTCGGTTGTCTCATTGTGATCCAAAATTGCCGCATGAGGCAGTCCCATTCAAGTACAGAGGAACCCCTCACTGTAGGGACAAAGTGTCCATTCGTGTCTTCCATAATGTTACAATTTTGGGCATTGTCCATATCCCATCTGACAATAGTACCCCAAACTCCTAAGTTATTCATCACTCTAAATTCCCCCTTTGATTGTGTCTCCATAATAATAATAATGTTCATTCAAACGTAAGACGTACATTATTCAATAGTATTAAACGATTGGAGGCATGAGTCGAGTCCTATTTTAGGGGACTCTAACCTATTCTAAGCTGAGGTCACAGTTTTTTGAGGTAATTTTTTAAAGGATGGAATAGTAAATTTGATTTTTCTCCTGAAATATTCAGCTTTTCTCTATTGGACCATAGTGTGGCGGCCCATTCAATTGTTTGGGTCCGTTTAATCCCTCTCTTTATTTTGATTCAGTTCTGTTCCTATTTCAATTGATGCGAAATTTCCGCTTTTAAAGAGCAGTATAATCTCATAGTATGTGCGTGAATGGACAAAAGGGGGGTCAATGTTGGGGGTCACTAAAGAGCTCACATAAAGAAGTGTATGGACTAATACAGTTGTGGCTGATTTGGAACCAACAAAAAGTTTAACGTAAGATTTTGAGTAAAGATTGAAATTTCGTGGTTTTTGCGATTTGTGGTGATTCTTTTGTACCAATTTGATGATAGTGATTTTCTTTCTTTTTGTTCATCGCGATCTTTCACTGAAAGTGGATTTACTGAGACCATTGGACACCCCGAAATGCCATCAGCTTTATTGGACTATGGGGGTTATGGGGACTTTCACCGCATATCAATCCCTATGATGATCTTAACCTGAACCGTATATATACATCTTTTCTCGAAAATAAATAAACCGTTGCAAAGGTTTTCATGCGTTTTCATGCGCTGTCACCTTTGTTTGTCCCAATATTTGACTATCGTATGGGGATTTAAAGGATCGGAATCTGCTCTTTGAATACGATACTGCGTGAGCCTTGAAATATAAACCTCAGATATACCATATTCAGTTTCTGTCACTAACACCATTCTATCACCATTGTTGTGGATTAAAAGTTTATTTGAAATTCTGCGTGCATTTTCGGGTTGCATTTTCGGGTTGCGAATGTGTGCCGTGATTCATTCATTTTCCTCCATTTGATTCCCGCAATTATTGACCCCCAAAATATTCTCATATTTTAAGTGTTTCTCAGAGACTGCACTGCGATGTACACCAATGGCATACTTAATATACTTAATATAATACTTAATAACTCGAAAGAGAGACCATTTATTGATAATAAATGATAATGATGAGAACAGCCATCATCATCATCGTGAACAGCACCATCATTGACATAATGAAAATGTGTCAATCCATTCATGACCCTTAAATGCGATTCTTGTTTTAAGTTCCAAAAATAACGACAAATAAAATAAAGAGACCCGTTTTTGAGTTTTAATTCATCACTTTTCATCATTTGTCACGTGAATACATATATATTCCTCTTTTTGATACGATACTCAATCAACACAATGCCTTTGGTCATGGCATTGGCATACTTTAAACTCATTTCCTTCACATGTCCCTTCTCAAACTTTACACACCTGTGGCTTCTAATATTTGCCCACCTTTAGTAACTTTATGGGACCAACAATAGTGCCGAATCGTATTGTTGAGGATGAAATTTGGACTCTATTCAAAGAATTCAGCGGATTGGCAAATAGCGTAGTGTACAATGGAAGAAATGTGAGAACCCAATGATACCCGCCAATGGTTCCGATGTCCGCAGCATACGCGTTAAAGAACTAATTATCCTGTACCAACTCAATGGGTTAAACGCGGTTTACAGTAGAACCCGACAAATACATTATATACCATTATATGGCACAATAAATTTAGCGTCCAAATGGTACATCAGTGGGGCACAACAAAATTCGGATTCCATTGTTAAGTGATATAAAGAGGCATAAGAATGGGACCATAAGAATAGGACCTCAAACGGCGAAATATGTCACCGCAGTCTATGTTTGTATCGCGAACGATATTTTACGGGTAGTTTGGGATGGAACAATGAAACCCTCTATAATAAATGATTTTCGACGTGTAACAGTTTGGGTTTGTACTTTCTCAAGGATCAGGACCGTGCCTTATCAAATGAAAATTGATAAACAATGAACGGGAATTAAAAGAATAGAGAATGAAATGATGGGAAATCTTAAGTAAAATAAATGAATGAGAGAAAAGAAAAAATAAGATTTTAGAAGTTAATCCCTAAAGACAAAAACAATGTAATATTATATCATTGACCGCCCGCAGTGCCATTTCCATTTTACCAATTGTAAAGATATATTGCTTAATATATCAGCATATAATACATTTGCTGATTGTAAACCGTCTCCCGATGGTTCGTTACAGTGGTACTTCGCATTGTTCATAGCATTGGTCACAGTCGCGGTCGAATGTTGCCATAGATTATTGTTAAATGATGAATATGGTGAGAGTCCTTTTCATTGTATACATAGATATTCAGTCAGTGTCTTATTCAATTTCATTATTCTTCAGCACTCCACCATCGGCGTGACACTTTTTTAATCATTTATTTATCTCCCGGCGGAGGGTCGAATGGTATCTGAGTTCATAAACCTCTTTTGTGTTGTTATGTGCAAAAAATGAAATACTTTCACCCGTAATATATCTTTACGAACTCTTCAGTCGTATTTTACTCTTTTTTAGCGTTTTTCCTTTACAAATGAACATAAAGGGTCAGATAACTCAAAACTTCGAAAACCCTTATTTTTTAGATAAACACTACAACAGGGTCATTGGAAACCCTTATCTTTGCTGATGGTACATTTTCTCATTATACTTTTAAGTATTACACTGACGTTTTAGTGTCAAGATTAAGGTTCACGTGAGAAGTATGATGTCATAAGTGTCTATAGATAATTATCACGTATTATACGATAGTTTATTAATTTCCAAAATCAATTATTTGAATATTTTGTTGTTTCGGGTATTTTATTATAATCACGAAACTGATATGATAATGAGTCTCTCGCATACACTGACGATCAATTACTTTTATTATTAAAGGGATTTTCTAATAATAAATTTGTATGTCATCGATAACAGATGCAGAGATACACACACATACTAAAAAGATGGTAATATATAAGAATGGTGAAAGGTTAAGGTATAGTGTGGGGCTGAGATAAATTCACTTTGAGAATCACTAAAAATTGAGTATCCCAATTGAGTATCCCCTCTCAATTTTCTTGTTATTTGGTCACCGCCCTCATCGTGAAGAATTATCATGGCCATTATCGTGGCCCAAAGACTTCAGAGGATAGTTACACATTAATACTTTGAGGGCTGAGGTATCATATGTATTTGTGTGTTTTAAAGGAATTTTCACGTATTTACTTTGGTTCGAAAGTATAAACCCCTCACTAATAGTTCGGGTCACACTTTCTAATTTATAATTAAAGTCGTGGAATGCGAAAGGAGAAACAAAAATATTAATATTTGCAAAAGACAAAAACGTCCTTTAAATGGGCACATATGTTCGTTAATTACCATTATTGATGTGATCACGTTTAGGCCTTCACGTGTTTCACAGTTTTAATTGTAATGGTAATACGTTTAATATATTTTCCATATTTGTATTGATGATTATGCATGTGTTTTCCTTTTATTGATTCGAACAGTCATTATTATTTAATTCGGGGTCAATGTTAAGTGTGTCCTGTCTTAAGATCATGTTTCCCTATTTACCAGATGCACACCACCGACAGGTGTACTCTGTTTATGTAAAATATACCAAAAGCAAAATAATAAAATACCATTATATTAATTACCCCAATAATAAGCGCTCATTATACAGTATCGAAGAAACGATAATAACAATAATTGTGTGGATTTATTATCAGCGCCTTCAATTTAAATGCTCTCCAATCAATTATCAGTTAATCAGTTTAACCCTTCAATTTTGGAACATTAAAGCGGGGAATGCATGTATTTCATGAGTCACTATTTTATGAGTTTCATTAATTTCCTTTCGTTCCCTTCGGTTTGTTTTAGCGAATTGATTTTAGAAATTTTAAACATAATATACAAATATACATACTTATGTTGTAATGTGCCATCATTAGACTTGTGTTGTAAAATACTTTTCGTATTCACCCCGAAGCGTGATACTTAAGCCCACACAAAAAAGGTTAATCAAACAAAGACATAGTCTCTAAAAGAATGTACTTTTAACGAGACTCTCGGAGATGATAAAAGGTACTCTCTAATTCAGCGCAATAACTAATAGAAGAGTAATAACTAATGGCAAATGGCGTAATGATAATAATAATAATAACAGAGATTACAGAGAATTAAAATGAATGAAATTCTTTTATATTTGAAAAACACTTTCTCAATGTTCTCAGACTCAACTCCTCTCCAATCCTAATATCCACGAATTTGAATATATAAACCATTGTTAATGTTAGTATTGTTAATGTTAGTATCGTTTGTTTGGAGAGTCCTCATATTGCATTGTTGTGTATTTGTTTGTTCATTATACATCTATGCTATAATAATCTATAACTCGACTGAAATATGCGCATCACTGGTCTGACCTGTTTTGTTGCATATCTTTAGTTTTATCTTTTTCGGAAGATATTGAGAACGTCGTATGCCTCCCATAGGCTCCTCACTTTCCCTTAAGGCCAATATGCAAATTAATTGAATCCCAAAAACTCCACTCCATGCAACGGGCGTTTTTATTTGCAATTCTTTATGAGATCGCCGATTCTCTACTATATTAACATACATATCACAAGAGTGGGGATATTGAGAATACTTTTGTCTTTGGGCATTGATTTTTATATACATATTTAATACAACAAAAAATGAACGCTCACACTGCGAGAACTCTCATTACTCTGCTCGTATTCATACGTATGTAAGAATTACACAGAAATTCCTCATAAAGAATCGACTGTCATCAGCAAACTTTCGTTCCTCTAAGGCATGTGTGTTTAGCAAAATGAGCGCATAGCAATTATCGAATGACGATGATTATAATGGTATTGAATTTGGTAATCGGCAGTAATCGATAGCACACGATTCTAACATAAGAGTACCCTTTTACCCGCCATTCTATTCTCTCACCTCTTCGCTGTTATATCTGTTTATATTTGTTATACATTATTAAGCAGAGGTATTTATTTAACAGACATGCCATTGAACCGTTTGGAATAATTTGCTATTTGTTAGGGTCTTCCTCATGTAATCATTAGCAATTTTTCACAATTCACCTCTTTCATTGACTTTGAGTGAGCGTATGTGTGAGTGAATGATTGTTGTGTAAAAGTTGATGTGCTCTTAGGCAGAGATACATGAATGATAAACTTCTTAAAATGATACTTAAGGAGATGGTGATAATGTAAATATAATATTTTAGGGGTCCTTTTTTAGCGGCAGAATACATTTATCATTCACTGCCCACACACTGTTTCAGCCCGAAACTGCCGAAATTGTAATTATTGTTATTATTTAGATGTGAAAAATATGTATTTAAAAGCGTCATACGATAGTATTTGTATAAAATAATGCTTAAGATTTGATAATGATTAAAGCGGAGGTTTAAAATTTTACACCTCAGAAATGTCTGATTACTATGGTCTGATTATTATATTCTCATCATTTTCCCATTTAATCAATCACTGTCATTATCTGTACGATCGGTTTATTGCCACTGTTTGTGTTATTCATCATTAATTCGAACCGAAGTGATACCGATATTATTATAAAATATTTCAGTTATAAATGTTTAAGTAATGCTAAAGTATTATTGTTTTGTGATAATGAATTGCGTTATCTTTTCGCAGAATAAATACTTTAATTGCAGTGCTATTAAATTATTAAAAATGATAATGACATTGCCTAATATTTGTGTGTATGTACATGATTGAGGCGTTATAAATGTCAGGTTTAAACTAAAAACAAAACACGACAATTTAGGGTTAAGTCTTAACCTGAAGTGCGTTCTCAGTTCCTATTTAATATCCTTCTCATAATGATAACGTAAATAATTGAGGGCCCAAAACAAGACACTTATATACTGTCTTCAGTGACTGTGGCACAACACAAGTTAAGATGTCTCGAGTCTCGTTAAGTGTTATTTGCGGGTCCCAATTTGAGGGTCCCATTTTAGTGACTACGAAAGTCGTTCTTAGGATGTATGGGACTTTGCATGGGATACCATTACATTGGAGAGGGGAAAGAGGTTCTTCTTCTTTTGCTATTACTAGTTCCTGATCGTACGGCGATGGTACTACCACATGCTCATTATCTCGGAAAGTCGCAGTGAGCCGTTTACTTTTCGCATCGCCACTCACTTTTTCCTTTCCTCTGCCATTTGAGCGTTGAGTTGAGAGTCATATCAAAAGGGGCAGCATTAGAGACGCGCAATTTAGTAATTTGCCTTTTCCTTTTCAAGAAAATACCGAAGGGATAGGGACATAACTACAGGGGTCGGTCCTTTTCTCAGAGACCAGCTAATGCTACGCCATGTACAGGGGCAGGTGAACTGAGTGAGGAGTTTCGCTATGATTTACCACTGATGCTACCATAGAGTTGCCATATATTAGCAATTTCGTCGGGACGAGTTATGTGTTTCACAGGTATATCAGTAACCGTACCCCGTCCCGAGAAAATGATCAGATCCCAACTCTATTCACATAAAGTTGTTTTTGTGTATATTACGGATCCTTTGAAAGTTCTGATGAATTCATAACAGTGGTGTATCGATGTGAAAAACCCTTATTTCATTGTCAATGTCGGGTCTTTAGGTGCTGTTTAAAGGTTTTCGGACCCTCCAAAAGAGCTTCTGAAACATCTTATATTTCAAAGATTTTGTTTCGAAACGCTCATTGAGACCCTCGATAATGACTTTTCTCAATGGCGATGCATACGCTTAAACTGTAAAACACTAAATTGTAAATTCATCACCACGAACCGCTTCTTCCTTAAGTTTCAGTTTCGACCGTCACTCGGTCCAACAGTTGTTCCTAATTTTTCATGTGTTCGGCCCTCATGTGTGTCATGTTCGAGTCGTGTATGTGATATATCAAATTACTTTACACAAATGCAATGTAAATTTGTTTAACCGTCGGGTAATTGCATCTCTGAGCAAATATAATTTACATTCTCACAAATTGCACATATACTTTGTACATATACGTTTACTCATATATCCCCTTTCCTATTCGACCCCTCAACAGTCCCCTCTCATCAAAGAAAGAAGAAAAGACTCAATAATTCATACATAAAAAGGTATGCTAAACCTGAAGGAACGGAACACCCGCAACAAAATTAGCACTCCAATTATTGTTATTATTATTATTATTACATAATATAACGCAACTATCATTACATAGTGATGGGTATTTATTAAACATTCGGCTTTTTGTACATAAACATCTCTTTATCGGACCCGTCACAGCGTTGTTTTATAAGTCACTATTCTGCACATGTATATTTGGGTCCTCTCCTCTCACAAAATTGCGGTTCAAATTATACAATTAGAGAGGCGTGTGGAAAATGGAAAGAAATGGGACCATTGCTTGTGTCTTGTATCAGTCATCATCACTATCATCACCACTTTTGAATCCATAGAAATTAAAGACACTGTAAAAATGATAATTGTACTTTCAGTGCGTATTTTAGTTTATGCGTTGTTTTTATGGGGGCCGTAACTTTAGGGGGTTAATGACGCTGAACAGTGGGGTCTTACGATAGTCAAATAAGTAATCGACAGAATAAGCGAAACGCCATTCTTTATAATAATAATAAACAAACAAAACTTTTTGAAGGCACAGCACACAGCGTACCCTCACGTATGCTGAGGGCTCAGGTGTACCCTCACATCCATGATCTTAGGTTGAGGTTCAGGTTTGGCCCGTAATGGTATGGAGAAAGACCGACATGATTCAAATTGAAGAACAAGAATTGAGTCTGAAAGAAGATGGGAGGTGATGCTGATAGGGATTTAAAAATATGGTATGTGCTGTTAGCAGAGGGAGGAGTTGCAGTTGAAGTGCGCGGCCGTCTGCATCTTGTTTCGGGTCGAGCATTTTGCCTCTAAAGACTCTCCTGAGGCTATCGCCACTCACTGAGGCTCACGATGGAAGTCGTGTATGTGATAATAATAAAGTATTGCGACTTTTTGTATCATTGTACATTTGAGATAAGTGAGTATATACATAGTAATGGTCACCTGTTTTTGATTACCGAGAAAAGGAAAAGACTCACGCACTGTTAATAAATCTTTCGATTAATGATCACACCTTTAATTAACTCCGAATTATGGTACCGCAATGAGTCCCGGAATTTTACTTATCGTAAATAATAAAAACATGACTATCGCAGTGGTATTGCGCTACTATGGTATGGACTGAGGTCATCGTGGGAACGTCGGGATGTCTGTTGGCGGAGGGCACCATTAACTATTATAATAACTGCATTATTACTTTGCGGAGGGTTACAACCTATTGGCATACCTGCTGAAAGATGAGGCCATCCCCTTCAATGAGACTCATCACCGGTGGTAATACCATCAGCCATTGCTATATGTTATGCTATGAAATTGAGGGATTTCATGAGACTCTTACGGAGTTGAGGAGAATTACTCAAAGAATCCATTGCCAATGCCCCATCGGGTGTTTCAGTGCGTCCCCCGTGATTCCTCATGTGTGGTCCGCCTGTAACTGAAGATAGATACATTCATAATATAAGATATAACTTTTAAAAAAGAATTATCGGCGAAGAGAAAGAAGAAAGGAATGAGTCTCAGTCCAAAACTCTCGAACACTTACAGAGTTTCGTCAATTCATGGAAATGGGCATACGAAATGATAGATATGACTGCAACACTATGGACATACATGCACTGTACATTGTATATATACAGTCTGCATTTAGTACCATATTTTTCAAAGTAAATTCCCCCGCATATTTCTATTCTCAGCCCCCTACGATCAGACTTAAAAAATTCATTTTATACTTATTTCCCCTTAAGACGCAATCATATTGTTTTCGCTCGCAATGTATGTCTGTCAATTGCCATTCTTCATATGCGCCCCTCTAATGAATCCCCTCGAGAATTTTAGAATCCATCGTCTTCCTTATTCATGAATGGGCACTCATTTCTTGCATCTCTTCACTCTGATATTGTATATAATGCATTTCCTGAGCCCCCGACTGTGATATTCCGATTAAAGCACATGTGTTTCTGCCTCTGAAATAATTTTTTAGTATTGTAAAGTTATTTCGTTTCAAGTATTATCACATATTGTGTTAAATGGAATTGTTCGGCACATCCCCACTGTGTTTTCATAAAGAAGTCACATTTTTCCTCAATTTCATTGTTACAAATTTTTTATTAAAATATAGCATTACATTTTGCATTACGTCAGTGCAATTAAATCTGCGATATTTCTATTGAAACATATGTACTTCTGTCGGCATTTATTTGATTTTGCGCCTCATTTGAAGTAATGTCAGTAGAGAATAATTGAAAATAAATTTTAAAGACGATTACCCGCACAGTGTGTGAGGAATAAGTTATGTTATATTAAATAATGGTGACGATGATGTTCTCTCTCCACTCTCTTCGGTTCAGATCCTTTTCAATTCTTCATCATTCAGCTGATACCATTTAAAAGGCATTAAAACCTCTGCTGTGAGAGGATTAATGCTATTTTTGAGAGTGAGAGGATTATACATTTTAATGCTCCCATCATTTAGCACCTCATACCAAATTGGAGGTGCCATTTTTACTTTTCCATGAATTATTATTATAATTATTATTTATCGTATAATTAAAAGTTTCTCATTATTCAATTATTCAGTTTCTTTTGTGGTTATGAATAATTTTTATTAATTACATTTCTTTGTCATTCAAATTTCTTCACTCCGATTAATCATAACATATTTAACAGTAGAAAGGAATGGTTTCGCTTAATTAATTAAAATGATAAAAATAAGATAAACAAAAGTCACTTTCGTTGTGATATAATTTATAATGTAATTTATGGGACCATATTTTACTATTTTAATATTCCATTAAATTTCAGATCTCTGATAACATACGATGTTTGTCCATTCTTTTTAGTTTCTCACATAACAAAAGATATCCCTTTTCTTAGTGTAACTGAACTGAGCATGAAATTTATATAAAAGAATTATCTTTTATAATAATCGAATCTCAAAGTAACTCAAATTAAGATGATTTACCATTTTTGTATTCGTTTTTATTTAATAACATTCCACCATTACCCAATGGATTATAATCACAATGATTAACAATTTTTGTTTTGCATAAATTAAATGGGAAAATTTGGAAAATAATTTTACTGTATGATACTACTTATTAATAAACCCAATTTAATAAGAGCATAATGAAGGTATGGGTCTAAATGTAATACATCTTTAGAGGTGGAGTATGGGTTTGAGTGGAGATGTGATGAAAATGAAAGGGCGATACAAATCTAAAAGAGATAATAAGAGATGTATTATATTCCATTACACACAAAAGAAAGTGCATAAAAATTTATGGTACGCGAATATCAATACCCTTATTATGTGATATTATATTTGTTTTTTATTTTATTACATTTTTTAGGGATTATTTCATTACATGAAATTTTTATGAAAATATTTTTTTACCAAAAATTACGGAGTGAGTGAAGTTTTACCTCTTTTACTGTATAAAATGTTGAACCCTCTTTAGTCGAGAATTCTGCCCTTTCTATTGATGGTTCAACAAAATGATAACTCAAACTTTGTACGAAAAGTCCAATTTCCTGCAAAAAAAGTTCTCAAATTTAGTAGAGTCACAAGAAATATCGGAACAATTAAGGTACAATGACACGTGTTTTCTCATATCATAACCTTTTGTATGATCCTCCGCCTCAAAAAACAAAATCACTTTCAATCACTATGAACAAATTTTCGGTGTTATTAATAATGACGGGTTATGTCTGATCACATGAAATAGTATTATTGTGTTTATTAGTTTCGAGTTTCCGTCGCCCCTAACGATTGTAAAAGAGGTGCTGAAGAGCATCACTGAACAGAGAGTTCAAACGTATTCTGTTTGAAGGGTTCACATAAGAAGATCCATAAGATCTTAGGGAAAGGGTCTGAGTTTTGTGGAGTTTTACAGATCAATGAATACACTATGAGTGAATTGCATTCTCTACTTTTAGTGTGCTGTGTTCGTTAAATACAGTAAAACACCTTTACTATTAACATTGAGCTTTTATATTGTAAAGGAATGTATTGGTATGAGGTATTGATATGTGTGGATGCGTTCCTCAGTGTAGTTATGGATCGATGATATCCTCGCATCGATTGGTATTTCAGTGAACCTTTGGCTTTACTTTAGGAATTCGTATTATACTCGATCGTTATTATATTTGTTTAGAGACGTCATTATATATATTTATTTTAATATTTTTACTTATGGTATTGAGTGATATCTTAAGTTATGGAACAATTATTGTGATTATTGCTGAAAATCATTTATATGACGCCTCTGTTCTCTTAAAGTGACTTATCCCTTACAGAGTGGAACATAAAGATTGCGTTGTATTATGTTAAATTTAATTTCAGACATATTTTTATTTGAAATGTAACATTTTATTCTCTTCGGTTAACGGTTAAAATTATGATTTAATAAAATTTTTGGTGAAAATAACACGTGACTTGTAACGGTAGTAACAAATCATGTCAATGCCCTTAAAATTCTTGTATTTTACACGAAAATACCCCCCAAAAACGTAACGAATGTGCGTATCAAATGATGGTACAAAAATAAGCATTATTCTGCTCTGCGAATTTAATAAAAAACGGCATATGTCTAAAGGAACTAAAAAATATACTTTAAGTAAATTGTATTTACTCATGGCAATTCCAATACCCGCAATGCTCTTACTCTAAACAAATGATTGAATCAAAATGATGCTGATTCTTCTGTTTTTATTCTCCATGTTTTTTGAGTGTTCCTTTTCGCTGCTCTTTTCTCACATAAAATGCCAAATTCATGAACAGTATTTTCCCGTGGAGCGGTTCCTAATGCCATTGCCATGTATAATGTCTTAAGGAGAGGGGAATCGTTCGCATGATGCTAAACAAAATATACGCCTACGATAGGCATACATATAATGATACAACAATACGATGAAAAGAGAGCCGTGAGAGTCTTTCAGTACTCTTCGCCGTAAACCGTACCCTCAATACTCAAGTCAGTGAGTGAATAGTCATGATCAAACTCATGCCATACCCATGCCTATTTTGGTATACCTTTTTACATGTTTTGAGGCGAAAATAAATTTCTCTCCTTTCCTTAGCCTTTAACAAGTACAGTGTGGAATAAGATACATGTAACTAATCTGTTTTTTAACTGCTGACGTATGGGATGTGCCTTCAACTACCTGTGAACCTTCAAATTTAGACTCTCGCTGTACATACTTAACTTAACACAACCAACGCTTTGTATATTCAGCTATGGCTGCATTAGTTTCTTAAGGCGCACGTATTTTCTTGAGGAAAGAAATGGGAAAGACTTTTGAGCTGATATTACATATAACTTATGACTATTATGTTACTGCAGTCGAAATGCTGAGAGCAAAATTTTGTGATTGCGAAATGTATACGCATACATGTGCAGTGTTGAAGATGAGTGAATCCCTTTTCTCGGTCATGCCTCATCATGAGACAGGCTTTTGCAGCGCTGTAATGTTTGTGTGTATATATACGTATATATACGTAGTCAATAATGTTAGGCATTTCTTGAACTGATGAAGTAATTGGCATGTTGTACCATAGAACCATAGTATTGGGAGATTTTTGGGTTTAAGAGAAATGTGCGGATCTATTGGATCTATTGGATCATTACGACGAAAAAACTGCACACAATTTTAGGGGATTTTTCGTTCGTTTTCGTTAAGCGTCACAAACTCGTGTTATTTGTTATCAATTGAATTGTTTGTCCGTTATTTTCGCTTTTATTGATTTTTAACGATTTTTCTCGTAAACTTCTGATGGTGGTGATAACAGTTTATTATACAGAAATTCGTTGATTCGATTTATTAGTTTATGCATCACTCTCTTTAAGCATCATTCTCAATTATTAGTATTCAATTTTATTTGTATAATACGAACACACATAATCGGGGGAAATGATTTTGCAAATTTTATTGATGCTATTTCCTGAGTGTACTATTCTCGGATGTATTAAATCTCTTCACTTGAACATGCACATGTGAAAATATTCGTATTCCTGTATCTTGTAACTGCATTCACCATCCCTTACATCACTTGCGAAATCGATTTTCATGGGCCAATCAATATTTAGTTGCATTAACTATAATGTCAGTATTTGCAGTGTTAGTAAAGCACTGGCGTTTGTACACTGTCGTCTTCAGCATTCCTCTTCACATCAACATGTGCACCTCTCGAGCATCAGTATTCCTCATCTTCTTCATCAGTCGTTTCTCTTTTTCAGTCGTTCATATGGATGCGTACACATTCAACATTAAACTCCCAGAATTTTGTACGTCTTATTTCGTTTAACTCTCTCAAACATATCACTGCCAAAAGCTAAAATATCTTTTGTTTTCCCTTAAAAAAAACTTATTATTGTGTCACTTTCCTTTTGACTTTATATCTCTGCTTTTTTAGTTGTATCCTCTTTATTTGATCAGTTTGGTGTGTCCATCACCCCCTAAAGTGTGAGATTTTGGCACTGTTGCTGCTGATGCCGTTTTTTTGCTTTTCTTAAGAAAGAGCATTTTTCTTGACACAACAGACAAATTCTCATTGAATTTAATATATTCAACATTTACACTCTATTCTCTTACTCTTGCACTTCACATGATGAGTGCGGATACTTTTTTGCCACTCTCAATGTTTGAATTTCGCGTTCGTATTGAATGTCATTGAATAACATTTATTATGTGAGGCGTTTGCGATTCTATGGGCATATGATTAATTCTTTATAATATGATTGATGAATTATAAATAATGATAAAATTAAATTTTAATTTAAATGTTGAATTTACGAGAAAAGTATAAATAATGAATTAGAGAGTGAGAAAATAAGTCTCTATGATCCACAAAAAGGGGTTTAATACATTAATACATTAATAATGTAATGCTATTCGCTGTGCGATACGTGATTCATTCATTCATTGAAGAACTTTGAAATGTCTAAAGATTAATTATCCTCAAATCGTATATTTATGTTTCACAGCGTTACTTATATCAACAAAAAACATGATACGTGCGTACACATATGACTCTACTCAATTAATATAACCATTTTCAATATACGACCGATAAATTCTTATATTTCAATGACCATTATTCAATCGAATGGACACCGTTTTAGTTGCATCGGTATACATTATTATTGCAGCGCTTCACATGTCCATTTCGTTATCATTGATAACTTTGGCAAAGTATGGCATTCATTTCATTGACAGTGCAACACGACCATCTTATATCGCATATTATTGCCACTTCTTCATGTTGAAGAAGACACTTCAACAGTTTCTTCCTTTTCTCACATCAGATACAAATTATTCCCTAACAACAGATTGAGATATACGAAAAAGAGAACACTGTAATGGTAATACTTTTATCCAATGCAATCACTATTCTGGTAAATGGCAAATTCTGTGCCAATTCTAACATATAAGTGGATCCAATCAATAGGAAAAGAGAGAGAAATTAACATTGCAGAGGATCATCTTAAGGTATTGATGCCGATTCATATTGTTGCGAATGTTTCGAATGGGGATTATCGGGAATTTCTGATTATTTAATAACACGAGACTAAACAAATTGTATAATTATAATTTATATGGAATGATATGAGTAAATTTAGTATTGAGGATAATTTTGAGCAATCGAAATGATTCATTGGATTAAGCAGTACGATGTAATGGTTCCTACACCATTGTTGTGTCTGTGAACCAAGATAATGGCAAAGAATTTACGGGAAAGAGTATCGGAATGACACTTTAGCTTCTATTATGTTGATATAGAAACACATTTAATGTAATATGATAATGTTAAACGATGATGAGTGTCTCTGTCTAAGACTGTCATCGATTGAGCAGCTGAATGTATTGATATACGACTAAAGGGGAGAGATTTTAAATCACAGATAATGGTAATTATGATTATCGGAATAATAATAATTTTCGACTCTTACATTTGATCATAATGATAATAATTATCCCCATGAGAGTAATTATTTTATTTTAGGGGTGACATTTATTATTTGGTTTTATTACACTCCGATCCCATTGCTAATCACAAATCAAAGAGAACCCCTTTAGGACCATCTAATACTGCGGGACATTTATATTGCCTGTAATAAAATACTTTCCCTGAAAGACACACAAATTACTTTCTTTCTCTTGTTTGGGGCTGATGTTCCGTGTCCATTTGGTCGTTACTCATTTGGCCGAAAGTGGATATTCGGTTCGCCTAAACTCGTTTTAAGAATAACATTCGTGGACATTCATTGGGAATCTCATTTTTATTACTCCAAAGAACGTATTACACTATTACTATTCTCGGGATGCAGCGATTGATGTCTTTGAATTTCATACTACGATCTGAAAAGTTATTTATTTGGGAGAGGAAATGAATAAAATGAACAAAATAGAGCTCACAGCGGTCCAAATGAGTGCAGCTAAACCTGAAACCTGCTCTAAGGTATCTCTGCACTACGGTATTATTATTATCCTCTTGAGGGGTCATGGGTTTGGGGGAGAGACAAATATCTAAGGAACAAGTCTATGAACCGTTCCACCACCAGACATGGCCAAGTGATGAGTTCCGAGATGAGCACTGAAGGTTAATCATTTGCCTCAACCGAAGAGGATCATTTGTAAGACATTGCGGTACGAAATAAAACCAATCATAGCGTATGGAATTTGCCAAAAGACTGCGGAAAGAATATATATAAAGTATATAATGTATATAAATAATATTCTTACGAATAAATGATTTACAATCATTTACCATCTGAGATAATCCCATGGAACTGATCATTTTTAATATTCAACTTTTTAAATTGAAATAAATTATTTCGCGTAATTTTTCTTTCTGCGATCAGAGCATTCATTATTATTATTTACTTAACTTTCCTTAAAATTGTTTCTTTCAATTTATATGACTCTACATACTTATATATGCATAGGATATTATGCAATATGAATATATACATCTCAAATTAAATGTCAAAAGTATCCAAAACAGTCATTGCCAATGCTATGACCATGAAAAGGGCCGACAACAGTATGATCCTTAAATTAATGATTTTAAATTGTAAATAAATATGAAATTCTCTCTCCGTTTTCATAAATGTCATTTGAAAGACGAAAGACAAAAATAAGAAAAATAATTTTTAATGATGATAATCATTCATCGGATGAACCAAAATATTTAAATTGAGTATTCACTAAGAATTCCATCGTCGAGTGATGGTATTTTCGGGGGTTAAGGCATGTATCACATATGTGTATATATATGCACATATATACAGACAGTGGCATATCCTATGACATACTTAATCATGATCAACCATTGAGATAATAAAACAAAAATCCATAACTGATGATGGGCACAGTAAGAGAGTGACACACGTGTAAATATACGTTTATATGCTTATAGAGTTAGCAAAAGTTATCACTTATGGGGGCACAAATGCCTTTAAGGGAAGGGTTTGACTGAGAATAGCAAAAATCTTATCGTGTTGTGTCATAATATCGGTATGTGTATAGTTTGACAGTGGTTCCTTCAAACATCCGAATACCGAAATCATAAAAAATGTCGTGACATTAAACAACTGAAAGGGACAATCATTTAATGGTGAAGGAGCGGAGAGTTTCGGTCAATTTACCACCTTTTGGGGTCCTTTTAAAATGGTCATATGATTTACTACTGCCAAATTTTATCATTTTATCATATGTTTACCCGCACAATGACCAAACCTCTATAAATTGTGATTTATTGATGTGCATTTCTATAGCTATGGACATAAAAGTGAAATGGAAAAATAACATTAGTTTGTCATTGTAAAGTTTACGATTTTTGGACATTTTATTTTTATTTCGAATGAAATTCTTTCAATTTTTAAACGTTCAAATGTTTTAAGCGTTTAAATTGTTTTTGTGTTTTATTTGATTTTATATTTATTAGAAATGTTAAGATTCAATTTTTTGTTTTTCGTAATAATATATTAGCTTATGTTTGACTAAAGCGTCGGTTATTATAAGCAAAATAATCAAAATAATGGTCGTATATCGTAATGCGCAACGATTGTAGTGAATCATTTTATGCATCATTTATTGAAAAATTTAAAATTCAGAAGAGAATGGCCATTACTATGATAACCCATTGCTAAATATGTACATGAATATGGTTGCACAATAACTTAATACTCAGAGTCTATTTTGTATTCTCTCAGTACACCCGAACAGACAGACGTAAGAACATAATTCAAAACTATAAACCATAAAACTATGGCATATCATATTTCAAATATTCTTAGAACCAATGGCCAATACAGCGTCGTATGTGTGGGTCTATGTGCATATACATGTATATTTTATGATACTATATGCTCAATATTTTTGATAAAAAAGAGTACCCTCTTATGTAATATACATGCACATAAAGAATCGCCTCATGATTCTACTTTAGTTTATACCGAATCATGATGCAACTCTCGGGATTGTTTAGTAAAGTTCTAAAGCTCTTGAGTCAAACTTTTATGACCCCATATGGCATCAATCAGTATGCACACATAATATAATTTACCATACAACAATGTACTATACAACAATGCCCTTGTTTTGAGGTTCTCTTCGCTTATCTCATTCTCACTTTAACCATAAGAAGCTATTCCATTCTCTTTTTATTTTACTCTTTTGGTTGAGCGTCTGATTATTATTATATTGCACGAGAGAGTCAATAATTTTAGAGTACTCTTTGAAAAGTGCGCCCACACTTTGAGCACTATTCTTAGTTTGTGTTTCGAGTATGTTATTAATGATGACCCCAGAAAATCATAAAATCGGCAATGAAAAGTCGTAAAGTAATGTGATAAATCGCATCGAAAAGATTCGTTCAAAAGAGTGTCGTATATTTTCAAGTGCAATTGGGAAATGATTATTGCACCGTGAAAAGTTCATATGAATATGCTTATCATTTCCATACGTTTCATACTCTTATATTCATGAAAACAATAATTTTTGAATTTGACATTTTCAAATTTATTCGTTTGACTCATGCAAATATTGATATATTAATACTTATATAATACTTATTTATTTACGCATTAAACGAATTATGCTTAAAAATATATGCTCATATTTAAAGATTTGCATATACGGGAAGTGTAACCTCTGAATGCTTTGCATTTCTAAAAAGGATTTAAGATTATTGAATCATATCATAAAATATATTTATTGTCAGAATACGATTTTCCAAATCCTTTCACCCGAATATAAAACATATTTTCTATGTTTGAATAACTGTGATGGTATTATGACGATGCATTTGTTTTGAAAATATGTGACACTTTTTCGAGTTTCATTATAAAATATAATATTCAATATATGATACTATGATATGTTCAATTTTGAACATTCATGCTATAAATGCATGGGAATGCGTTTAGTGTTACATTTTTTCATCTCTCAAAAATGCAATAATAGAGTCCATATTTTTCAGTCAATTTTTATCAACTCTTAACTTTGAGGAGACAATTTATAAATATATCATCAAAAAGTTTCTTTTGAAGCATTAAGAGCAGTGTTCGCCAAAGGGGGGGTGCGGAGCTCTGAAAATAAGGCCCCTCCCCCCAGAAAATTGAAAAAAAGTTAGGTCTGCACCCCCCTCCTTGACAAATACTGATTAAGAGCATCTGAAAGTTTAGAAAAATATTGTATTTTTTCAGCATAAAATATTGTATGGAATATGAATGAATTAAAATTAAAGACGCCATAAAAGGTGCGAATTTTGTTGTTAATATAATCATTCATAATTTAAAAGTTAATATTTTAAAAATAAAATGCACTTTTTGTGTTAATTATAACTTTAAAAGCATCATTTTTAAAAGTCCAATTTAAGTCTCCAATGAACAGTGAATGCTCATTATGAACTCAGTCATCATCATTGTTCATCACCGCGTTTCGGCATAAGAAAATTTAATATTTAATAAATTATAATATATTATTTTAGGGAACGGAAACGGCGAATTACAAATGAGTATGACTCTCCCCTCAATTACTAATATTACGCTGATATTCTTGTTAAGGAAGAACCGTCTTTTTTCATCGTACCTTTTTAATGCAATGAGAGAACCCTTTGATACGATACCGCATCTGATTAAAGACCCCTCTCATCACCACGCTAATGTCATGGTGCTGCATGAAACTCGAATGGTTACTTTAGAATTCACTTTTTAACCCCTTTTTATATGTTATAATATGTTATAATTGGGCTCATTTCGGCATATTTATGGAGTTATAATATCCTAAAATTATTTTTAATATTTTCTTTGCAAATGACTCAACATTCTCAGTGATTTTAATCGTTTCCAATCAAATGAATCGTTTTATACCGTATAAAGTTAATCAAAAAGCTATTCATGTTAAAGATCAAATATGATGCACTTTAATTATATGAATTCAATTAAAATAAATAACATAATCTGATATTTTCGGAGTCGCATTTTAAATTATTTCAAAATAAACGAATTTAATAATCATTCAATTATTTACCGTATTTATAGTAATTTATTTATAGTGATATAATTCATAATCAATTTTATTGAAATGATCAATAATTTAATATGAAAATATTTTATATATTTTCTATGATGTGATTTTTGTTTATGTATGTTAAGATGAAAAAATTGAGATTTTTATTATCTTTTCTGTAACTGTTATTCATGAATATTTTTTTAACATAAACCTTTAGAATTCCCCAAATATTCATCATAAAATACAATTATCAAAAGGGTGTCTCATTATTGATAATTTAGTGATAAAAATGAATGGAATTGTATGACAATGTGTGTGGTAATTTTTAGTTTTGCTCTGACTATTTACTCAATTTATTTAATGCATTTAATACACAGCAAATAGACAATCGTACGGATAAAATACACAATTTTTTAGTGTAGTATTAGCGTGGTGCACTGTTTGATCCCATATATGACTCTATCCGTATTATCCCTTTCTTCGTCTCATCCCCATCCGCATCTCCCAAATGGCAACAAAACAGTTGACTCAATTGATTTATATCCAAATAATTGTATACCGCGCGAATCCCCTTTTGACAGAGGCTTATATTTAGTAAATGAGTTATGACAAAAGTGTGTGACACAACGTGATACTAAATAAAAGTTTTAAACATTGAGGCGGTGGAATGGACCCTTACGAATGTGCAACTCAAAGTGAACAGTTTATGGATGTGAGTACTGAAATGATCAGTCCTTTACACTGCTATACATACAATGATTCCATAGGGGAAATATTGTGAATCATATTTAATAATGTATTTGACGCGCGCAGTGTGATCCGCTCCAATTTGGTCATCGCCCCCCTTTAACCCCCAAAACACTCTCAGACCCCTCATCACACCGCATGCATATATCTCCACTTATATCAATCACTAGTGCCGTATGATATCACTTCAATATGCCACACGAGTCCCTAAATGAGTCCCTTATCCATAATTCCTATTCCTATGCGCGTCTATTTTTTCGGTGTATTGCATTATCACATCCGATCGGCGATCACCGCTCATTCAGCTGCGGTGTGTCACTCACTCAATTGCGAATGAATGATTCCGAAACACAATGAGTCACATTTTTGGCGCTTTCATGTGACTCGACTTAAGTCTGTTGTGAATCACATTCGTATTAAAACTTTTTAATAATGAAAGTGCCGAATTATACATGAGTATGTGCGGAATCGCAGATTTTCATCTCATCCCTCATCCATTTCATCTTTAATGCTATGAGTAAACGAATATTATTCACCATATTGTATATTAACCTTTCCTTTCCCCTCCACCGATGGATTAATTTAGGTCGGCTCAAATTACTTCACATATATAATGGTCTTTCGCATATCGGTTCAGTGTTTGTGTGGGTTATGATATCATAACTCTGATCCTTTTCGCAGTTTACATTTCTCTTTCTCTATTCCATCAGCTGCCGGTAAACGTATGGCGTATTGAATTTATTCGCAGCGTCAGGATGTGAATTATGGTTATTACCATGAGTTGAGATGAGGGAAATCATAGTTTATTAGCACTACAGAATCATATATATACAATAATGTATAATAAGACTAAAAAAACCCTATTTTATGTTCTTTTTCATTGCATTATATATTGAGACTGAAAATTATTGAGGTAAATACACAAAAGAGTCTTTTGTCACTCTGAGACTGTCTTAAGCAGAATAATAACTAAAAATGCTCACTTTGGGAGTCACTATTGGACAGTGCCATAAATTAAATAAAGGATTTCAAATCTCTGCACCTAAAGAAAGAGGTGTGTATTTGCAATTTATATAAATTGCAATTTTCGTTTCTTTCTATACCCAAACATATTTCAATTTCTGGTAATGGAATAGTCTCGAACGGTAATGTTATTCATATGGGGATTTCAAGAGCCGTGATAAATTTATTGATATATGAGAGATCAGTTTTTAGGGTTTTGCATTCCGCAGTTTTTCAAATTTTCATTCTCTGCTAAAATCCAGTATTTTCTGCCAAATCCCATATGAATTGGCACTATTGGAAACTATGGTCCTCTGCTTTATACTTATATCGGTGCTAAAACTATTTTGCACTTCGATTTGGGAACTGAACCGTTGAATTGAGTCAGAGACGTGAAACTTTTATCAAACTTTTGGTTCATACGAAATTTTCTGATTCGTATAAAACTCGAATCGAATAGAACCATAATGAACCGCTCTTTTGCCGCTGATTCTTCATCATGATCTTTGACTTTGTAAGGGATACGTGCAGTGAATGGCTGAATTGGCTTTACACACACACCATTATACATGATGAGTTATAACGTCCACACGAGTCCCGAATGACTCCCTTTTCCTTCAAAACTCTTATTACCAGCGATGGAATATCATCTTTGCCTATGAGAGTACTCTATGAGAGAGACTCAAGAACTTTAATGAGACTGTAGGTCGACTCAAATTAGTTTTAAGGGTAATCATAGTTTATTGTGACACTTTTGAATAATTTTGAAAAAGTAAAACCCTTTTGCAAACTCTTAAACTCGCAAATCCATTGCTAATGATGGATGAATTTAATGTTTGTTTCTCTTAAGACCCTTAAAATTTCGGTCGAATTTAAATATTTCTTAAAGAAAAATTATTCAAAACTCTCATTCGCTAAAAGAAGCTTTACGCTTATTATGTAATGCATACCATGATTGTATGAGGAAATTTCTTTGAAAACGGCTTAAATTTGAAATTTAACTTTTTTATTACCGACATTCTTAAGTATTACATCATTTTCCAATATCTTTTTAATGTCTTTTGGTTTTACCATTAAAGATTACGGTGCCATATTTGAGGGTATAAATATTTCATGATTTTCGATTTGAAATTACAAAAATGATAATAAAACGATACTTTCGTTTGAGTCTCGAGGGTATTAAGTAAATGAGGTTTAAATGCGCGGTTTGCTGATGATGGTACTGATACTTTTTCCTTAAATTTTAAAAATATGTTTTAAACTTATATAAGAGCCGTGAAATGACAAATTTTTATGAATTTCCATTGAAATTTAATTGAATCGAATAACGGGGGTTATAAATGGTCTGTAAATATTAACAAAAACTATTCTCTCAAAAAGATTTCTCTAATCCTATTTATTCATCGTCTGACCATTGTTAGCGTTTGTTATTTACTTGTGTATGTGTCTCTGATTCGTCTATTAAATTGGATTTGAATCCGTATTTGATGTTCAGATACAGATATTTATATATTCGTAGTGTCGTATTCGTAGTGTCGTTTCCTAACAAATCCTTAGTCATGTGTCAATTTGAAGAATGACCGAATTTTGTTTTCCCATCGCATCGCATCGTCTCGCAGTGTCATTCACATCGTTCCTTTATCTTCAATTCCTCCACTGCCACGATCTTCACGAATCTTTATCCTCAGTACCGAACTGATCGCACAGTTGAGTTGTTTATCTCAGATGCTTATTAAGCTAAGGAAATTCTTTGACTGACCTGCTGCTGGGCGAAGATGTCTTAGTATGAGTCGAGTCTGTCCTTAAGTCCCTTTTAGTTGTTAGTCTTTTAGATAGACCATGATGTGTCTCTGACACGGGAAAAGCGAACGCCAAAGTCATTGATAATAACTTTTCATGTAATGTTTTTCATTGAGTCTTAACTAAAATCTTAACTAAAAGATGATGATGATATATGTTCTAAAGGAATAGAGGAAAAAATAGAGTTACATAATTGTGATTTTAAATTTTATATTTCACTTTTAGTTGAAAATTTATTGCTTTAAATTTCGTTAAAAAAAATTTTCTGCACTCATTTTGTGTCACACTAATTTATTATTTTATACATTATTATTTTATACGCCATTTTTTGATTTTTATAGCGAATTTATACGATTTAAAACTTTATCTGAAACTTTATATTGCAAATGTTACGCGTTAAACTTCTTTCGGTGTTGAATAACCTCATCCGTTGCCTTTAGTTATCATCGGTTGACATTTTATGGTCCTCTTTATTTATTTTATAGTATATCTTTTGCTGTTTTCTCTCCGTTTACATTCTTTTTGTTTCTTTTCTTTTCTTTCTTTTAAAGTGTATTCTTTGAAACTCTATTTCATTAGAAACTTATGATTCTCGTGTTCTTTAGAAAGAGATTTTTATAGTCCCATACTATTGGAAGAAAAATGTTAAACTATAAATGACGTAATTTCTTTTATTCTTTTTTCAGTGGTCCTTTTGGACACGACTCTCGAAAGTTCATTGGATTGGACCCGATATCCCTACGGACCACAGTCGCGAACACCGGGGGTAAGTGTATTAGAATGTCGAATGACCGAATGTCGTTCAATTCTAATTGAACGACATTCGGTCATTACACAAAAACATTGTAAAGATTCGCAAAGACATAACATTTAAAAAGACACTTTTTTATCTCTGATTTAATGGTATTTACATTGACATTGAATAACATTAAATATGATTGAATATCATTAATTATGAATGACCTCATTATGTTTAATTATGTTTTGTATTGTGTTTAATCAAAATCTATAATTCCAATTCGTTTCATTCGACAGCGGATAATGGTAAATAAAACTATAAATGAGACATTTAAAAATAATAATGACATAATTAAATTTATCCGAAAATCTCAACCAAATTATTATAGTTTCAAATTTATTGCACTAAAATACTTGAAACACAATTAAAGTTCGAAAAATGAGCAAATTTTGGATTTAAATCCATTCCGTTTCACTTGAAAATATTTTATTTCCATTCAATTCCATACAATAGATACACAAATACATATCTTGTATGTATAGATGATCAAAAGGCTAACCGACTAATTTTTCCTTTAGACTAAAATTTATCTTAGTCTTAGTCTTAGACTAAAGCCTTAGTCTGAATTAATCTTTAGTCTAATATTTCAGTCCTCAGAAAAATTTTTAATTAAATAATAATCATAATAAGAATTTGCATGTTATTACCTTATATTAGCAGAGCTGACCTGAGCTGACCTGAGCTGACCAAGGAGAGTTAGGGTAGGGGTTACTCGGCAAAATATTCATATTTCTTCCAATATATTGACGAACCTTAAAATATTGAATAATATTAATGCACGAATGCCCTTCAAACATCCTATTTTTGCATGATTCGTGCTCATATTGAGTCATTTTCATGATCGGACATGATTTAATACATATTGATTTTCCATAGGATTCCGATCTTTACTCATAATTGATCTGTACAAAGGAAAAAGCAGACATCTCGAGATATGTTTTTCTAAATTTTATTGGAATGCATATCAAAGATCTTATAGAATATCCATTAAATTTTCAAGATACCACCCTATGGAAGAATTTAGTTTAAAATCGCAA